>WNWK01010267.1:0-71222 GCA_009830355.1 Cherax destructor | reverse complement strand
GGATTCCATCTTCTTTCATGATATTCCAGGCATTTCTCAAAAGGATTTATCGGCCCCAAACCTAAATTTTTTTTCCCAAAGCCATTTGGTTTTTTTTTGGACTCGTGACAGGAGATGCTATCATGCATAAAGGTGGTACCCAAATTTGAAATATTCCTTGAGAATAGTGATGTGCAGTCACATTCAAACATTTGGGAAGGAAACAAACCCCACACCAATAAACCATAAAGCAACCCAAACCATAAAATTTGGGGTTTTTTACGGTTTTTCACTTTTGCAGGGTTGTACCTGTTGAGGGGGGAGCACCCAATGCACTGGACCTTGCTTAAAAGTTGGATTTATCTGACCACAACACTTTTTTTTGTGATGTACTGGCTGGTTGTGGGGAACCAAAATTTTTTGTAAGAAATGAACCCAAAATTTAAATTTTTTTGAGCCAGACCAAACGGGGATCAGCATCAGTGTCCGACTAATTTTTATAGTAGGCGGTAGCAGATGCCCGGGGGGGTTTTAAACTGCATTAAAACCCCAAGCCTTTTGAATGCCATTGGGATTTTTTTCCCCAGTATGGTAAAAATTTCCTTAGGTGATTTTCCCTTGTCCCAAACCAATACAAACTTTTCCTCGCTATTCATCTTTGAAAACCCATTTACCCTTGAAAAGAATTACACAGAGAAAAATACGCCCCAAATCCTGGGTACTTGGTGGGTAACAATAAACACAACACCACCACTGCTGATGTGGCACAATGAGGTGTCCATTAAATATACTATGAATTCAACTGCTTTAATGTTTACAATGAAGGCGGTTTGGGGTTTTAAACATGTGAAAAAATAGATTTGAATTTAAAACAATTTTTCCCCAATCATAAAAAGGGAATATGGGAAAAAAAGGTTGGGTTTTAATACTAGTGATAAACATTTTAGGTCACATTAGGTTTTAATAGGATATACTGTAATAGGTATATTTCCATTTTAACTTAAATCTTATCTCCACATTTGGGGGGTTAAAAAAGACCTGAGGGCAGAAAAGGGGGTTTTTGATTGGCTGACCTTAAAGGGATGACAAAAAACATAAGAAGAAGGAAAACTGGAGCCTACTCCCAGCAGGGGGGGGAGGTGGGTTTTCCGGGAGTTTTGGTGGAGGAAGGTTTTAACCCCAACTGTCCCACACATAGACTCCCCTTTATCCGAATATTTTAAAAAAAAAAAAAAAAAAAAAAAAAAAATGAAGGTTTTTTTTAAACAGGATAGGCAAAAAAAATTTTTGGGCCAGTACTTTTTGAGATATAACCGAAAATTTGGGGCTAAATGATGTGGTGTCGGGGAAAATGGAGCACTGCTGCTTGCAGAAACAAACTTTATCGTTTTTTTTTTTTTTTCCTTTTTGGTTTTTTTTATGTAGATAAAATGATTTGTAAAAATTTTTGATACAATTCTTTTTTAGACAAATGTTTGGTACGAATTAGTAATCATACTGTAAAAAAAATGCTCACACTGATTGATGAATTTGTACACCTTTCAATCACATACTTTTTTAAAATATATACAAGGTAAAAGATCCCATTTATGTTTCTAGAAGTCCACCACTGTATGATACTCCAAGAAGCATGGATTCAAAGGTGCCACCCATTTCTGACACATGAAACGTGTGTCTTTTTGCATTTGGGGGCGCGGGAGTGTAAGCAACAAAACACCTTTTTCTGGATTACTTCTTCTTTTGGGTAGATGGTAATGGTATCAGGCAGTGACAGTTAGGGATTATTCGGTTAGGACCCCCTTCTGGTTGTGGGGTGACAGGTTGCTGTTGTGGGGTGACAGGTCGCTGTTGTGGGGTGACAGGTCGCTTTTTGTGGGGTGACAGGTCGGGGCTGTTGTGGGGTGACAGGTCGCTGTTGTGGGGTGACAGGTATAGGTGTGGTACCATACTTTCTCGCTATCTGCTTGATGACTTTTTGGGGTTAATTTGCATATTGTTGTGCTTCCCAGTCTTTATTTGAACATGTTGAAGGCATTGAGCATTGCAATGTCAACAAGGTGGAAAAACACTTTTATATACCACTTGCGACTCCTACGAACACAGCCCAACAAAGCCTATTCATGTCACACTTATCAACTAGTCGCATATTGTTTGTATAGTCGATGACAACGGCTGGTTTTCAACAGGTTGATTGTTGAGCTTGCTGATTCTGTCTGTTTTACCATCTCGTTTCTGTGGATGATTGACAGCAATGTCATCCCTTTTGTCATGCCATGTCAGTGCCATGATGTCATTGGCATGAAATGCTTACTTTCCCTTCCCCAGTGAACTTTGGCATGTGTTTTCTGTTTCTTCTCACTGTTCCACATATATCAGTATTGTTCACACGTAGGAAATCAAAGCATAGGGCTTGTTTCCAGTTGTCTGTAAACAATGTATGACCTTTGCCAAGGTTGGTTGCATCATCTTGGGGAACAACATCCCGAAATGCCCAACATGCGCCTGGTTCATAAAGGTGTATTTTTCCCTGTAAAATAATGACATCCAACACAAGACCAGTCTCACAGTCACACATAAACAGTTTTTACCAAAGCGATTATGTTTGTTTGGTATATATTGTTTGAATGACAGTCGTCCCTTGAACAGAATCAAGGACTCGCCCAACAACAATGTTCTTGAATGGATAAAAGTAGGCACTGAATTTTTGCTGGGAACATAAACAATTCCGGGTTTTGTAAAGGGGTCTTTTTCGGTTTGGTGTATTCCTGCCTGAAATGCAACATTCTTAGCAACAGAATGAATCTGTTGCAGGAAAGGAGGTCACGGAAGACTGGAGTGCTAATAAAGGGGTCTGTGGACCAGTAGTTTCTATATTGTTCTTATATGTGTGTGGCATAAGCATGGGGTGCCAAGGATAAATACATTTTAAAGTTGTATTTTTCCACCTGCGCAGCCGTGGCCCATTCTGTAACATCCATGGTCCATTGTATACTGGTAGTACAGGTTGGTCTGGGTAACAATCAGGTTCATTATCGGCTAATCAAAGTATAGTTGAAAATAGTCTAACTCAGTAGACTCATTTGTGATGGGACAGTGTGGCATGATGCCACTTCCACTGCCATCAAAATTGAAAGGATGTGGTCGAATGGTGTATGTTCAGTCCAATTCCATTTACAATCAGATGGTGCAGGGTGGACTTGTGGCATGGGGCGTGGGGGAAAGGAGGGGGGAGTGGGGCCCGGGACATGGTTGAGGGTGCCGCATGGTCCTTTTCCGTCCACACCGCGCCACGAGGACCAGGCATCATGCCACCCACCACCTCTTCCTCCATCCCAGCATACTCTCCTTCATTATCACTTTCCCCTATCAGTGGCAGGGGTTTTGGTTGTGACCTGCCACGACCCTTGCCTCTGACTGCATATGGCACACTGCCTGGACTTTGGTAATGACGCCCAAAAGCACGTTTCACTGGGGAATAATGATAATCACTTTCACTTTTGAAAAGTCTATGGGCATAAAATATTTCATCATCGTCACTTACATACTTTCACTATGTCATTATTATAACACATGGAAAATTATAATTTCCTCTTGCGGAGTTGCCTTTGGGGGTCCCAGCAACCCCAGAGGTGCTGGGCTGAGGGTCTGTGGCCACAGGCCACCCCAAGTGCTGGGCTGAGGGGGCTGGGTTGGCCACCCCTGTCCACACTGGCCACCCCAGAGGTGATGGGCTGAGGGTTTTGGGTTGTCATCAAAGTTTCACTAATTCCTTGATTATTAGTGGGGTATATCACTGTCTAATCCACTAAACTGGGGTTCTCCATCACTTTCCGAGAATAGTAGTGTTAATACGACGAGTGTGAGTGAATCCAGGATGTTTATGATGTTGGGCCCCAAGATGGAGCTGAAACTAACTGGTGCTCCATGCGGTACCCAGGCATCCCCATTTTTCCCTCGACACTGAGGGGGCCCGACCCTTCTCTCATGTCTAGGCGACTCGGGGCCCCCCGCGCTAAATTTGAACGAATGAAAAATAAAACGTCGATCTAGGGTTTTGGGGTACGCGTAAAACGTATATCTACGTTTGGACAGTTAAAGGTTAAGTGGTAGAGACTTGAAAATTCCCAGGGTGTTAGATGATGGTGGAGACAACTGGATTTTAGGATTTGACATACTACTAAGTGTAAGTAAAGTAACATTCATGAAGGTATTCAGGATGCAAGTCTTGGAGGTGGGAGGTACAGTGCCTGCATTCTGAAGGTTGGGGTGCCTTTTAAACTTTTCTAAGGGTTTATTTTCTAAGGGGTTTTAAATTGTATGCCCACACATTTCGGGCAAGACAACAATTAACAATAATGGTGAATGTGTATTTTTTTTGGGGGGAGGTGGGGGGGTCACCTTCCCCGGTGGGGAGACAGATGCTTTAAACAAAGGGGAAAGTACCTTAGATATGTTAATTAACCTTTCCGGGGGCGAGTCCCTGATCTAAAAATTGCTCCAGGGGAAAAATTAAAAAAAAAAAATTATGAAATTATAATCTTTTTCTGAAGGTAATGAAACCAATAGCTGAAGGTAATGAAAAAAAGTATGGGGAAATGGAAAATTTACAGAATTACGCTTTCTCAAAGTTAAGCGGTCTCAGCGATATTTATGCATTGGCGATTTTGCCCAATTTGAGCCATATTTTCAGCCAATTCCATTGTTCCAGTCAACCAAACTCTTAACTATTTTGCTAGTATTCCTTCTATTCTACTGACTGAGTACAAGAAACTGCTCATTTACCTATTTCAACTACCCAATAAAGTGATCAGAAATTGATAAATTGATAATTCGTACAAAATTTGAACATTGACAATTTAAAAATAGAATCCAAAATAAACAATGTAGACATTTCTGGTACTAAAAACATTTCCTCTGTTCATTAGTTATGTCTCCATGTCTCTCTTATATTACACTTGCTTTCCATTTTGAATTTTTATTCACACAATAAATGAAGATTTACTGTCATGCAGGCTACTGCATTATTATAATAATTGCATAAATAATGTCAGCACATTTGTGGACACATATTAGACTGACCAGCTGGACTGCGTATTGGATGAGTGACATAATTCATGAACTCTGAAATATCGGCAAAATCAAACATTTCGGCTACTTTGAGCTCAATTTCAAGCCACTTTCAGTCCCAAAACCAATCAAAATCATCTCTATTTCCATCATATATCTTCCATTCTACCAAATGAGATCATGAAATCAGAGCATACAACCATAAAATCCATACAAAAATACACCTACCATCCTACTTACGATCGAGCTTGTTTCCGACCAACCGATTGTAAGTCAAAAATGGACTAAGATCGAACCTTAGAAAACTGCTGAATATATGAGTGGGAGGGGCTGGGTTTGATAAGTGTTTAGGGTATGGGAGCAAATTCTTGGGCAGCTTTGGGAAAAGGTTGGACAAATCAGGGAGTGGTTTTGATAAGGACATGCCTTGTATGGGCCAATAGGCCTGCTGCAGTGTTCCTTTATTCTTGTATTCTTAAGAACATAAAAAAGGAGGAATACTGCAGCAGGCCTATTAGCAAACTGGGCATATCTATTTTATGCTACCCAAGCCATAGCTTTTGTAACGTTTTGAACCAGGTAAGAGCCAGAAATAATGGATTTAAGTTGGATAAATTTAGATTTAGAAAGGACATAGGTAAGTAGTGGTTTTCGAACAGAGTTGTGGATCGTGGAACAATCTTTCGAGTAGAGTGATCGAGGCTAGGCACTTGGGTAGCTTTAAAGGAGATTGGACAAATATAAGAGTTGGAGAGGCTGGGTTTGATTGGTGTCCTGGAGTGCAGGGTGAATTCTTGCATAGCTTTGGGTAGGGAGTGGTTTGATAAGGACCTGCCTTGTATGGGCCATAGGCCTTCTGCAGTGTTCCTCCATTCTTGTTCTTATGCACCAGCTGACTTTTCCACCACATGTATAACTACTACTACTACCTCTACTTGTGTGGATGAAACGTTGTCAATAAAGGATCACATTATACTGCTTATGTGTTTATTTTCCAAGCCAGCGTGGCGCATTGCAACGAGTAGCAGTCAAATATCGTCGACGGTATGCGTCTGGCAGCCATGCTGCCAGATGCACGGTTGTGTCGAGTAGTCATGTCACGCAGGTCGCAGGTAGGATGGTATGAGTATACAGTAAGTCGCTGTTTTAACCCTTTGAGGGGCCAGAGACAAAAAAACTCAGAGTGACAGCCAGGATCAAGAATTTAAAAAAATTTTTATTTATTCTTATGAAATGGTAGAGAATCTTTTTATGAAAGGTAATAAAACAAAAAGTATGAAATTTGATGGAAATTTTATGAAATTCGCTCTCACAAATATTGCTGCATCAGCGATTCTGCGACTTTGACTCCCATTTTAGACCAATTACATTATTCCAGTCGACCAAATTCTTAGCTATTTCGCTAGTATTACTTCTATTTTATTGATTGAGCACAAGAAATTTCCCAGTCAACTGTTTCAACTACCCAATAGTGATCAGAAATTGGTAAAGTTAATTTACAAAAAGTTCAAAAAAAATTCCCAAATTTTAAAATAGGGTCCAGAATAAACAATGCAGGCATTCCTGGCACTAAACTAACATTTCCCCTGTTTATTAGTTATGTTTTCAGGCTTTACAAATGAATTCCATTTTGAATTTTTTTACATAATGAATTTTTTTTCACACCAAAAGAAGATTTACCGTTATGCAATATTGTAATAATTGTATAAATAATATCAGCACATTCGTGAACGTATATTAGACTCACCAGCTGACACGCATTAGATGAGTGATGTCATTTGTTTACTGTTGAAGATCGGCAAAAAATTTAACATTTTCGCTACTTTGAGCTCAGTTTCAAGCCATTTTCAGTACTAAAACCAATCAAAAACATCTCTATTTCTGTAATATATCTTCCATTCTATCAAATGAGAAAAAACACCAAAGTGCTGTTTTAATCCAAAAAAAACGGTCGTTTTTCTCATTAACAGTGTGCTGCAGTATTTGTTTACATTTTGCACACTTATCACATGAAAGTATTCTCTCATATCTAGGCCCAAAATTTTTCTCAACCTTTTTGATAAGCTGAGCTCATAAAGTACTACAGGACCGCCCAGCACTTCAAAGCCATAGTATAATGTGACCCACCCTGAGAGGGGTTTAAAGCCTAGAGCTATTACAAGTGAGTAGTACATATTCCTAAGTGGTTTATCAAACCTAAACACAGAAATATATTTATTATATTACTAATTTTGCAAAAGTGCATGATTATGCACTGCCAACACTTTCTATAATATTCTTATGTATGCCTGTTTTACATTCTAAAACCCCGGTTTATACAATTTGAAAAAGTTTAATAATATATTAAAATTTTTTGTGTTGTAAGGTAAGTTAGTTTTTCAAAAGAAGGAAAATTAAAAAATATAACATCACAATATTTAAATATATACTAAAAATCAAAACAAATTAGAACAAAAACTTAGATACATATATAAACTTTAGTTTTTAGTAACTAATACACTACCTGTATTTATATACTAGCTATCACAGCAGGTGTTATTTACTAACTCTTTTAATTATTTATATAAAGTGCATACAGTATAAACATCCTTTAGTAAATTACAATAATTCAAGTTAAGGTATAACTCTATAGCAGCTTTTGTTACTGTCATTTTAATTAGTATTTTATTACTTAGTTTCACATCAGTCATTCAGCACTTGTGGGGAACATGAAGTGTGTGGTTCACTAAGATGCATCACCAGCACTAACTTATCCTGTAGTGTCAAGTGTTCCCTCCACAAAAACATGACTAGTGCAAGTTAAAACTGAAGACTTCCTACAAAGTCATGATGAATTCTTGCTTCACTTCTCAGTCTCTTTAAGCTGGCTGATGTAATGAAAGATGTGACAATGAGATGAATCTGTCTCTCATCTTCAGTTTGAACCATTCATACCACTGAGAAACACGCAACCGACCAAGTGCTTTATACTGTTTACTATATCTGAAAGAAAAATACGTATAAATAATTCCAAAATTAAATACATGCAATTCTATATTTTTTATAAGTACATCATTTAGCTCATTTTATCTAAACTCAATGCTGTAGGCTCCTCAAAGAAGTTCCTTGATGCTAAGACGGACTTTTCAGCCAAAAAAGCGGGACTTGTCCTCTGTTTCCTTGAGTCAACGTGGTCTCCATTTCCCAGGCATTATATGACACCTACAGGTTTAACTCCCCCTAATAATAAAAATAATAATAACAACAATAATAATAATAATAATCCTAGGTAGTAGGTTGGTAGACAGCAACCGCCCAGGAAGGTACTACTGTCCTATCAAGTGAGTGTAAAATTGAAGCCTGTAATAGTTTTACATGATGGTAGGAATGCTGGTGTCTTTTTCCTGTCTCATAAACATGCAAGATTTCAGGTACGTCTTGCTACTTCTACTTAAACTTAGGTCACACCACACATACATGTATGAGCATATATATATACACACACCCCTCTGGGTTTTCTTCTATTTTCTTCCTAGTTCTTGTTCTTGTTTATTTCCTCTTATCTCCATGGGGAAGTGGAACAGAATTCTTCCTCCGTAAGCCATGAGTGTCGTAACATCCGACTAAAATGTCAGGAGCAAGGGGCTAGTGACCCCTTCTCCTGTACACATTACTAAATTTAAAGAGAAACTTTCATTATTAAATGGAGAGTTAGAGGGATCAGGAAGAGGAGGGAATATTTTGAGGAATTGTTAAATGTTGATGAAGATAGGAAGTTGTGATTTCGTGTATAGGGCAGAAGGAATAACATCTTGTAGGAGTGAGGAGGAACGTCTTGCTACTTCTGCTTACACTAGTAATACTAACTTATGAAAGCATATATATATATATATATATTTTTTTTTTAACAAGTGGCCATCTCCACCGAGGCAGGGTGACCCAAAAAGAAAGAAAATCCCAAAGAAAATACTTTCATCATCATTCAACACTTTCACCACACTCATTTCATAATCACTGTCTTTGCAGAGGAGCTCAGATACGACAGCTGAAAAGTCCTCCCCAGCTGTCACTATCTCAGACCCCTCCTTTAAAGTGCAGGCATTGTACTTCCCTTTCCAGGACTCAAGTCCAACTAAATCAATTAACTGGTTTCCCTGAATCCCTTCACAAAATGTTACCCTGCTCACACTCCAACAGATCGTCATGTCCCAAAAACATTCGTCTCCATTCACTCCTATCTAACACGCTCCCCATGCTTTCTGGAAGTCCAAGCCCCTCGCCCACAAAACCTCCTTTACCCCTTCCCTCCCAAACCCTTTCTAGGGCTGACCCCTACCCCGCCTTCCTTCCCCTACAGATTTATACGCTCTCCAAGTCATTCTACTTTGATCCATTCTCTCTAAATGACCAAACCACCTCAACAACCCCTCTTCAGCCCTCTGACAAATACTTTTGTAACTCCACACCTTCTCCTAATTTCCACATTCGAATTTTTGCATAATATTACACCACATTGCCCTAAGACAGGACATCTCCACTGCCTCCAGCCTCCTCCTCGCTGCAGCATTTGCAACCATGCTTCACACCCATATAAGAGTGTTGGTACAACTATACTTTCGTACATTCCCTTCTTTGCCTCCATGGAAAAACGTTTTTGTCTCCACAGATTCCTCAATGCACCACTCACCTTTTTTCCTTCATCAATTCTATGGTTAACCTCATCCTTCATAAATCCATCCGCTGACCGTCAACTCCCAAATATCTGAAAACATTTACTTCTTCCATAATCCCTCTCTCCAATGTGATATCCAATTTTCTTTATTTAAATCGTTTGATACCCTCATCACCTTATATATATATATATATATATATATATATATATATATATATATATATATATATATATATATATATATATATATATATATATATATATATATATATATATATATATATTATATATATATATATATATATATATATATATATATATATATATATATATATATATATATATATATATATATATATATATATATATATATATATATATATATATATATATATATATATATATATATATATATATATATATATATATATATATATATATATATATATATATATATATATATATATATATATATATATATATATATATATATATATATATATATATATATATATATATATATATATATATATATATATATATATATATATATATATATATATATATATATATATATATATATATATATATATATATATATATGTATATATATATATATTAAAAAATATAATATATTTTAAATATATATATATATATATATATATTATATATATATATATATATATATATATATATATATATATAATATATATATATATATATATATATATATATATATATATATATATATTTATATATATATATATATATATATATATATATATATATATATATATATATATATATATATATATATATATATATATATATATATATATATATATATATATATATATATATATATATATATATATATATATATATATATATATATATATATATATATATATATATATATATATATATATATATATATATATATATATATATATATATATATATATATATATATATATATATATATATATATATATTTTTTTCTCCTACCACCCCATCTTTTAATTTTTTTTTTTACCAATAGGTATGTTTTATTACATAATATGGTAAAAAAGATTTGAGAGATACATTGTTGATATAAAGATGGCATATACAGTACACGAGGTGAGAGATACATGTCTAGTACATATTGTTACATCTTTGTCACTGATTATAATGCGAAAATCTCATCCAGCTCTTCCGAGCTGGTGCGCGTCCAGAATACAGCATGCATTACCCCTCTGAACAGCAGCGCTGAGTCGCTGGAACAGAAAACTAGCTGCCCTGGGATCCTAGTTCCCCTGTTGAGTTTTTTTGCCCAGCTCCTTGAGGAACTTAGATGCACTCTTTCCCCATGAGCCAAGGGTCTCTGAGCCTATGGGAACAAACATATAATGATGGGCAAGTTCTCCATATTTTCTCGACTTCTGGGACTCCCTGAAGGTGGCAGCACCCCCTCCTTCCTCCCTGGTGTACTGGAGATAGGTATCAGCCAAGGTAGATGCACATGTGTAGTCCCACACCACCTGCTTGCCGTCTGTCCAGGCTTGAAGGGTGATACCATCTGGACGCTTTTGGTTGCCATCAGATCTGCATAGTTGGGGTGGTTCCCTTACTGCTGGGCATCCGGCTGTTGTGAGGCTCCTCTTGATAATGTTATTAACCTCTTCATGTCTTGCAATCTTTCCCTCGGATTTACGACACACAAGACCATGGTACCGAATCGGTCTGCTGCTTCACTGCCACAAATACACCTGTGTTCGGCGAGAATAGGGGCGGCAAGTCGAAGGGCAACACCAATGCGGATGGTCTGTGGGTCGAGGCGTGTGCCAAGGCTGGAGTTGGGAACAGCCAAAGAAAGTCCCCTGCATGAGGAGCTCTCACTGCAAGTAGGCGGGCTCTATCCTTCCCTGACACACTCTGAAGCATTGCTGAGGCTATATTCTCTACTATTGGGCCATCCCAGTGCGACTGTTTGTAGTTGTTGGGGGAGCAGGCCTGGTTTCAAGCCTGTTAGGTTATCCCAGATCCTGGCTCCATCCCAAAGAACTTTTTGGGCATGGATTCCAATCGTGTCCCTAAGATGTTCAGGGGGAATTGCTGCTACAAGCCCTCTGGATGCAATGCATGAAGACAGGAAAGCAGGTAGAGCAATCTGAGATGACTTACGGACACCAATGCCTCCTAGTCTGACTGGGAGTGTAGCTTGGTCCCACTGCCCATCTTCTAGAGTAAGGTTAAGTACTTTAGTAAAGATCTGCCTCAGGATACTGTCATATTCGTGCAGTATAGGATTATCATATGAAGGAGCACATCTTAGGAAATATGTCAACCTGGGCAGACTCAAGCATTTTTGTGAGGAGGTACAAGGCATCATGGGTGTCAAGATTGCCTATTCGTTGTTCCATTCTCCTCAATTCTTCCAGTTTCTTCCTGAGAATTGTGTCAATGGCATCTCTTCCCAGAGGTGCTCCAAGCAAGACACTATTAGTAGGGCAATGACTGTTGCTCCTGATATATATATATATATATATATATATATATATATATATATATATATATATATATATATATATATATATATATATATATATATATATTATATATATATTATATATATATTATATATATATTATATATATATTATATATATATATATATATATATATATATATATATATATATATTATATATATATTATATATATATATATATATATATATATATATTATATATATATTATATATATATATATATATATATATATATATATATATATATATATATATATTATATATATATATATATATATATATATATATATATTATATATATATATATATATAATATATATATATTATATATATATATATATATATATATATATATATATATTATATATATATATATATATATATATACACACACCCCTCTGGGTTTTCTTCTATTTTCTTACTAGTTCTTGTTCCTGTTTATTTCCTCTTATCTGTATGGGGAAGTGGAACAGAATTCTTCCTCCGTGAGCCATGCGTGTCGCAAGAGGCTACTAAAATGCCGGGAGCAAGGGCTAGTAACCCTTCTCCAATATACATTACTAAAGCTAAAAAGAGAGTCGATAGAGGAGCAATGTGGCAAAAGTTGCAAGTGTATGGAATAGGTAGTAAGTTACTGAATGCTGTAAAGTTTTTTATGAGGATAGTGAGGCTCAGGTTAGGGTGTGTACGAGAGAGGGAGATTACTTCCCGGTAAAAGTAGGTCTTAGACAGGGATGTGTAATGTCACCATGGTTGTTTAATATATTTATAGATGGGGTTGTAAAAGAAGTAAATGCTAGGGTGTTGGGAGAGGGGGATTAAATTACGGGAATTAAATGCAAATGGGAGTTGACACAGTTACTTTTTGCTGATGATACTGTGCTTATGGGAGATTGTAAAGAAAAGTTGCAAAGGTTAGTGGACGAGTTTGGGAGGGTGTGTAAAGGTAGAAAGTTGAAAGTGAACATAGATAAGAGTAAGGTGATGAGGGTATCAAACGATTTAAATAAAGAAAAATTAGATATCACATTGGAGAGAGGGATTATGGAAGAAGTAAATGTTTTCAGATATTTGGGAGTTGACTTTTCAGTGGATGGATTTATGAAGGATGAGGTTAACCATAGAATTGATGAAGGAAAAAAGGTGAGTGGTGCGTTGAGGTATCTGTGGAGACAAAAAATGTTATCCATGGAGGCAAAGAAGGGAATGTACAAAAGTATAGTGGTACCAACACTCTTATATGGGTGTGAAGCATGGTTTGCAAATGCTGCAGCGAGGAGGCGGCTGGAGGCAGTGGAGATGTCCTGTCTAAGGGCAATGTATGGTGTAAATATTATGCAGAAAATTAGGAGTGTGGAAATTAGGAGGAGGTGAGGAGCTACTAAAAGTATTTGTCAGAGGGCTAAAGAGGAGTTGTTGAGGTGGTTTGGTCATTTAGAGAGAATGGATCAAAGTAGAATGACTTGGAGAGCATATAAATCTGTAGGGGAAGGAAGGCGGGGTAGGGGTCGTCCTCGAAAAGGTTGGAGGGAGGGGGTAAAGGAGGTTTTGTGGGCGAGGGGCTTGGACTTCCAGCAAGCATGTGTGAGCGTGTTAGATAGGAGTGAATGGAGACTAATGGTTTTTGGGACATGACGATCTGTTGGAGTGTGAGCCTGCACTTTAAAGGAGGGGTCTGGGATAGTGACAGTTGGGAGGGACTTATTCTCAGCTGTCGTATCTGAGCGCCTCTGCAAAGACAGTGATTATGTATGAGTGAGGTGAAAGTGTTGAATGATGATGAAAGTATTTTCTTTTTGGGGATTTTCTTTCTTTTTAGGTCACCCTGCCTCGGTGGGAGATGACCGACTTGTCGAGAGAGAAAAAAAAGAAGAGAAGCTTTTGTTTTTCTAATTTGTTGAGTATACCTGGTAAAGTGTATGGTAGAGTTATTATTGAAAGAATTAAGAGTAAGACAGAGAGCAGGATAGCAGATGAACAAGGAGGCTTTAGGAAGGGTAGGGGGTGTGTAGACCAAGTGTTTACAGTGAAACATATAGGTGAACAGTATTTAGATAAGGGTAAAGAGGCTTTTGTGGCATTCATGGATTTGGAAAAGGCATATGACAGGGTGAATAGGGGGGCAATGTGGCAGATGTTGCAAATGTATGGAATTGGAGGTAGGTTATTGAAAGTGGTGAAAAGTTTTTATGAGGATAGTGAGGCTCATGTTAGAGTATGTAGGAGAGAGGGAGATTATTTCCCAGTAAAAGTAGGTCTTAGACAAAGCTATGTGATGTCACCATGGTTGTTCAATATATTTATAGAAGGAGTTGTAAGAGAAGTGAATGCTCGGGTGTTGGCAAGAGGTGTGGGGTTAAAAGATAAAGAATCTAACACAAAGTGGAAATAGTCACAGTTGCTCTTTGCTGATGACACTGTGCTTTTGGGAGATTCTGAAGAGAAGTTGCAGAGGTTGGTGAATGAGTTTGGTAGGGCATGTAAAAAAGAAAATTAAAAGTGAATATAGGAAAGAGGATAACAAAAAAATTAGGTAACGAAAGATTGGATATCAGATTGGAGGGAGAGAGTATGGAGGAGGTGAATGTATTCAGATATTTAGGAGTGAAAGTGTCAGCAGATGGGTCTGTGAAAGACGAGGTGAATTGACGAGGAAAAATTGGTGAATTGTGCACTGAGGAGTCTGTGAAGACAAAGAACTTTGTCCATGGAAGAAACGAGGGGAATGTATGAGAGTATAGTTATACCAACCCTCTTATATGGGTGCGAAGAATGGGTGGTGAAGGTTGCAACAAGGAGAAGGCTGGAGGCAGTGGAGCTGTCATGTCTGAGGGCAATGTGTGGTGTGAATATAATGCAGAGAATTCGTAGTTTGGAAATTAGGAGGGGGTGCGGGATTACCAAAACTATTATCCAGAGGGCTGAGGAGTTGTTGAGATGGTTCAGACATGTAGAGAGGATGGAACAAAATAGAATGACTTCGAGAGTGTATAAATCTGTAGTGGAGGGAGGGTGGGGTAGGGGTCGTCCTAGAAAAGGTTGGAGGGAAGGGGTAAAGGAGGTTTTGTGGGCGAGGGGCTTGGACTTCCAGCAAGCATGTGTGAGCATGTTAGATAGGAGTGAATGGAGACTAATGGTTTTTGGGACCTGACGAGCTGTTGGAGTGTGAGCAGGGTAACATTTTGTGAAGGGATTGAGGGAAACCAGTTAATTGATTTAGTTGGACTTGAGTTCTGGAAATGGGAAGTACAATGCCTGCACTTTAAAGGAGGGGTCTGGGATAGTGACAGCTGGGAGGGACAATTCTCAGCTGTCGTATCTGAGCTCCTCTGCAAAGACAGTGATTATGTATGTGTGTGGTGATAGTGTTGAATGATGATGAAAGTATTTTCTTTTTGGGGATTTTCTTTCTTTTTGGGTCACCCTGCCTCGGTGGGAGACGGCCGACTTGTTGAAAAAAAAAAATAATAAAAATAATACAGCCTCTCCCCACTTAGCGACGTACTCGTTTACCGACGACTCGGACTTACAATGGGCTCTCTGACCAGTATGCATACCTAAATAATGTACAGTGGACCCTCAAATATCGTAAGCCTCACTCTTCGTAAATTTCGCCAATCATAACATTTTTTCATCAAAATATTGCCACGTGGATCGTCATTTGCCTCACCAATCGTCAGTCGTTCGGAACACGTTCATGCGGCCTCCCAGCGTCAACGCACACACAAAGGCTACTCAGTGTCAGTGTGCCACTGTCTCTGAGTGAGTGACTGTTATGTTATTTTCCCTTACTTTATCAAGGTTCTCCCCTACATATACTAGTGTGGGGGTTAACTTCACTTAAAGGTCTTATTGTCTAGTGATACTTACACATGATTCTCTGCTGCATCTGAAAAAAAACTTCACCAGCCCTCTCCATGGGTTATTTAACCCTTTCGGAGTCGGTGCCGTACTAGTACGTTTTACGAAAAGGGGTCAGTGCCGTACTAGTACACGTAAATTCTAGCGGCCTCAAATTAAGCAGGAAATGGCTGGTAGGCCTACATATGAAAGAATGGGTCTGTGTGGTCAGTGTGCACAGTATAAAAAAATCCTGCAGCACACACTGCATGAGAAAAAAAACTGACCGTTTTATTCGTTTAAAACAGCGACTTTGCAGTCTATTTTTGTATGGTATTTATTGATGCATTCTCGTTTTCTTGGTCTCATTTGATAGAATGGAAGATATATTACAGAAATAGAGATGATTTTGATTGGTTTGACAATGACAAGTACCTTGAAATTGAGCTCAAAGTAGCGAAAATGTTCGATTTTAGCCGATATTCAAAAGTAAACAAATCACACCATGTGTCCAATACACATCAACTGGCGAGTCTAATATTCTTGCACAAGTGCGCTGATATTATTTATACCATTTTTACAATGATGCAGTTGTATACATAACAGTAAATCTATTTTTTGCGTGAATAAAAATTCAAAATGGAAAGCAAAAGTAATGTAAGAGGGGCCTGGAGACGTGACTAATGAACAGAGATGATGTTATTTTAGTGCCAGGAATGTCTGCCTTGTTTATTCTGAACCCTATTTTGAAATTGGCATCGTTTGAAATTTGTGTGAAATTGGCCAAATTGCAATTTTCTGACCACTATTTTGGGTAGTTGAAATTGGTAAATAGGCAGTTTCTTGTACTCAATCGATAGAAGAAATGGAGTTCTAGCAAAATAGCTATGATTTTAGTGGACTGGAACATTGGAATTGGCCAAAAATAGGGCTCAAAGTGGGCGAAATCACCGATGCGTAAACATCTTCGAAACCGATAACTTAGCGAGAGCATAATTCTGTAAGTTTTCATTCAAATTTCATACTTTTGGTGTCGTTATGATCGGAAAAAGATTCTCTATCATTTCATAAGAAAAAAATTAATTTTTTTTTTCAAAAAATTTCGCCCCTAAGAACGTGTTTCCGAGAAGGCCTGTCGACCCCCAAAGGGTTAAACCACCATTATAACAAAATATAATATATTTAGAGAGGTATATACAAGTCTTAATCATAACACCATCCCCCCCAGGCATCTCCAAAACACATGGTCCACCTCCACATTTAATACCTCCTTTTCTCAACATCACTCCTACCCTCAGTGTCTTGACACACTGTTCTCATAGGTTATGATGGCTGCTTCCATTCAAAGCATATCTCCCTTACCTCTGCCACACCATCCTGCCCAGAAACAAATATAAGATAAGAGAGAGCCACCAGCACTAGCTTCCTGCAGCCATCTTGGGAAGTGAGAGAGAAGGAAGGAGTCTCTAAGCTCCTCCCACTCCAAAACAAAACAATGAAAAACACAAGACTGTCGCCTTGCACAATCTATATGCACCCACAATACATCTTATTTATTTACAATGAGACATGCAACTTTATAAACTACTTATTTCAATGTGTATTTATAACTTATTTTATTGAGAAAATCAGCTTTAACTCAGCTTCTTCTAGTCCTTCTTGACATTTAAGCAGTAATTCTGATTAATTCAATATAATTAAATATTCATGTTACTTAATTAGTACACCAATACATGTTGGGTCCTATAGCCCCATAGCAGTGACCATCACCCCATGTGTGCATACAATACATTTCGTAATACTATTCCATTATTTTTTGTGCTTGCAACTGCTAAATAAGCCACCATGGGCCCAAAGAAAGCTGCTAGTGCCAGCCCTTTGGTAAAGGTGAGAAACATGATAGAACTGAAAAAAGAAATGCAAAATATGAAAGTGGAGTGTGTGTGTGGCCCATCTTGCCAGGATGTATGGGAAGCCCCATACAACCATCGCTTCCATCATGGCAAAGAAAAAGGAAATCAAGGAAGCTTTGTTGCGAAAGGGGTAAATATGTTCACAAAAAAGAGATCGCAAATACTCAGAGATGTTGAGAATTTGTTGTTGGTGTGGATCAACAAAAAACAGTTAGCAGGAGATAGTGTTATGCAGTCGATAATTTGTGAAAAGGCAAGGCAGTTGCATGCCGATCTCATACAGAAAATGCCTGCAACGAGTGCTGATGTTAGTGAATTTAAGGCTAGCAAAGGCTGGTTTGAGAGATTTAAGAAGCGTAGTGGCATACACAGTGTGGTAAGGCATGGCGAGGCTGCAAGTTCTGACAAATGTGCGGCTGAAAAATTTGTGCAGGAATTCAAGGGGTATGTAGAGGCTGAAGAATTCCTCATCCAACAAGTGTTCAATTGTGATGAAACAGGCCTCTTTTGGAAGAAAATGCCAAAGAGGACCTACATCACGCAGGAGGAAAAGGCACTGCCAGGACACAAGCTTATGAAAGACAGGTTAGCTCTCATGTTCTGTGGTAATGCTAGTGGGGATTTCAAAGTGAAGCCTTTACTGGTGTATCACTCTGAAAATCCCAGAGTGTTCAAGAAAAACAGTGCCACCAAAACTAATTTGTGTGTGATGTGGAAGGCTAACAGTAAGGCATGGGTCACGAGGGAAATTTTCCTTGATTGGTTCAATGAAGTGTTTGGCCCCAGTGTGAAAAAATACCTCCTGGAAAAGAAATTGCCACTCAAGTGCCTCCTGGTAATGGACAATGCTCCTGCTCATCCTCCAGACTTGGATGACCAAATGGTGGAGGAGTTTAGTTTCACCACAGTGAAGTTCTTGCCCCCTAATACCACTCCTCTCATCCAGTCTATGGACCAGTAGATCATTTCAAATTTCAAAAAACTCTACACCAAAGCAATGTTTCAAAGGTGCTTTGATGTGACCTCAGACACTGAACTGACCCTAAGAGAGTTCTGGAAAGATCCCTTCAATATCCTCCACTGCATAGGCCTTATAGATAAGGCTTGGCAGGGAATGACCTCCAGGACGATGAACTCTGCTTGGAGAAAATTGTGGCCAGACTGTGTCCAAGAGAAGGATTTTGAAGGGTTTGAGGCTGACCCTGACAACTCTATGCCAGTTGTGGAATCTATTGTGGCTTTGGGGAATTCCATGGAGTTGGATGTGAATAGCCAGGATGTGGAAGAGTTGGTGGAGGACCACAATGAAGAGCTGCAAAACATTCATCTGCAACAGCAACAGAGCACAGCTCAGGAAATTGCTTCAGAGGAGGAGGAAGAGAGAGGGAAGTAGGTGCCTTCTTTAGAGATTAAGGAGATTTGTGCAATGTGGAGTAGGATGGAAAGATTTGTAGAGGAACATCACCCTGACAAAGCTGTTGCAAGCTGTGTCGGCAACATGTACAATGACTATCTTGTCCCATTTCAGGCAAATTGTTTTGAGTGACAGGGGTCCAGTGACTCTCAAGCTGGTCCTAGTGGCATTAAAAAACAAAGAAGGGAAGTAACCCCAGATAAGAACTTGGTAGTACCTGAAGTCTTTATGGAAGGGGATTCCCCTTCCAAACAATAGTTTAACTTCATCCTCTCCTGTCCTCTCATCTTCCATACACCAACAAGTCTTCAATAAAGGTAAGTGTGATATTATTATTTTATATACTACTTGAATTCTTATTGTTTTCTGTATGTAAACGTAAAAAAAAAAAAACTTTTTTTTAATACTTTTGGGTGTCTGGAACGGATTAATTGGATTTACATTATTTTTTATGGGGAAAACGGTTTCGCCATTCGTAAATTTCGCCGTTTGACAGACTATTTGGAACTGATTAATTACGATATTTGAGGGTCCACTGTATATTAGAGCTGATCTCCTCTATTCTGTTTATTACAATATACAGTACACTACCGTATAAATATTTAAAAATATACCAGAAATGTTATAAATGGTGCAAAGGTAAAATTAAAACAACATCAAAGATGGTTGACACAAACCCACTACCATTATAGTATGCTCTTCACTTAGCGAAGAATTCATTTACCGACGTGGTGTTAGGAATCGGAACTCCATTGTTAAGTGAGGAGAGGCTGTAATAATAATAATAATAATAATAATCATAATAATCATAATAATAATAATAATAATAATGGGGAAGTAGAGAAGAATCCTTCCTCCATAAGCCACGCGTGTCGTAATAGAAGACTAAAATGCCGGGAGCAAGGGGCTAGTAACCCCTTCTTCTCTATAAATTACTGAATTTTGATTTTCTTTTTAGGTCACCCTGCCTCGGTGGGATATGGCCGGTTTGTTGAAAAAAAAATAATAATAATAGTGGATGCAATAGCACTTCTTAAAATTTTGGGTGAAGATGATCATCACTTTAATCAGTACCACATATCCTAGGTTAATTATTTGTTATATATCAAGGTTCCAGTGAATATCCTGGATTATATAAACATTGTGTGTGTCCGTAATACCTGTAAAACATGTATTTACAACAAAATTCTATGATAACTATTGTTTCAAGGTGTATTTGACTTTATTGGTTATTCTGGCTTAAATCTACTTAGTGTTCCATGTGGATGAATTCCAGTGTTAGTATCATGAAACTGTAATAAATTTGGAATGAATAAGTCATCTTCGTGCCACTTCCACACCCTGTTTGCTGGTAGGGAAGCTGATGGTGGAACAATAGCTCCTGATTTCATTGATTATGCATGCTAGTTAGGTGTACTAGTATGCCGGACACACAATTATCACCTGTGTAGTTAACCATGATGCACTCTGTAGATCCCCCCCCCCCGGCCTTAGATTTTTTCCAAAAGATATAAAGAGAATGTAGAAGACCCATAGAGTTATGATGAGGTCAAAAATATTGGCAGGTGGCATATTTGAAGGTGTGAAAAGTTGTGTGTACTAGTATGTTAGATACACAATCGTCAAGTTGCGAACCAGAAAGTTGGACACAGTTTAAGGGTTAAAAACCAATTGTCTCCATCACTTCTATCTAGCATGCTCACAAAAGCCTGCTGGATGCTTAAGCCCCAAAAATGCAAAGCCTTGTGTACCCTCCTTTCATGAAGTTTACATTCCTAGAATTTAAATATTTATTTTTGTAATACAGTACATTTTTATTATTATTTTTAACACACTGGCCATCTCCCACCAAGGTATGGTAACCCAAAAAAGAAACACTCTCACCATCATCACTATCACTGCCTTCCCAGAGGCGTTCAGACACTACAATTCAGATGCCCCTCCAAACCGGAAATTATTCCCACCCCTCCTTCAGAGTGCAAGCACTTTACTTCCCACCTCCAGGACTCAAGTCCAGCTAACTGGTTTCCCTGAATCCCTTCACAAAATGTTACCTTGTTCACACTCCAACAGTTCATCAAGTCCCAAAAATCATTTGCCTCCATTTACTCCTAACACACTCATATATGCCCGCTGGATGTCCAAGCCCTTCGCACTAAATCAGCAGGTGCCATACAGCCCGAGGGAATGGGAGACACCCATAGTCAATCCATGGAAAGGGAAGTTAGTTTTAATTCCTGGATCAAGAGCCACTCACTGGACTCAAGGAACCTCCAAAAATATTGTAGCCTGGCATTCATCTTTGGCTTAAACAAGATTAAAGAGTAATAACAAATAACAGGTAAAAATTACATACATAAGCTTTTCTAAATTATATTTCAAAGAGAAAGTAATACCTGCGCTCTTTTGCCAGAATTTTGGGCAATTGTTCCCAGGTGTTGATCCAGATGACAGGAGGACCATGTCGTTTAAACAGCCTCCATGGGTTAGTATCACAGTGACCCTCAGTGGCAACATCTTCCACCACAGGTGTACTGCCAGCTGACAGTGCTTCATATACTCTGAAACAAGTACGTAAACACCAATACACTACATTTTGCATGTCACTGTGTTTCACATTAATATTGAGACACATGTGTCATAACAGGCATAGCTATGTTATGGCTCACAGTGCTTTGGTTGCTCATTCAGTGTGGCTCACAAGACAATATCCAGCTTTACTTCCTTTCAGAAAGTCTCACTGAACTGCACTGAATAAGCAAACTAGACACCTGTGGCCCATAAGCCATGGTGTAACCACATCTGCCATATAACAGGAAAGCAAAAGTAACAGATACCCTTATCTGTATACTCATGGAGACACACTTAACCCCCAGGGGCCACATAGCACCTGGGAAAAGGGAGATAATCAAGTTGAAATCAAAGGAAGGGAAGGATAGTTCTAATTCCTATGATTATGAGTCCTTCACCCAAAAGAGATTAAAAGTAAAAAAAATCCTTACCTGTAGGTTTCCGTGTTCATTCCAGCAGGACAGAGGGTAAGATCCGACTGCAGAAGTGACCGTACATAGTCATCCATAGAATCTTCAGTTTCATTAGGCACCCACCTGCACAAGTAAGTGAAGGATCAAGTTAAAAAGTATTTATTCATTTTAAAGTATTAATTAGTTTGTTCCAAGATTTTTTTTTTTAATGAACTGGCCATATCCCACCAAGGTAGGGGTGACCTAAAAAGAAAAACGAAAGTTCCTCTTTTTAAACTTAGTAATGTATACAGGAGAAGGGGTTACTAGCCCCTTGCTCCCGGCATTTTAGTCACCTCTCATGACACACATGGCTTACGGAGGAAGAATTCTGTTCCACTTCCCCATGGAAGTGGTTATTAAATGTAGAAAGCATCATCATTTTATATATTTCTTTTTCCTTCCAAATAGAGAAGGAAGTGGAGGAGGAA
Organism: Cherax destructor; assembly: GCA_009830355.1. NCBI lineage: Eukaryota > Metazoa > Arthropoda > Malacostraca > Decapoda > Parastacidae > Cherax > Cherax destructor. The sequence continues at coordinate 48,373 of WNWK01010267.1, read as the reverse complement.
GGGGGAAGGTAGGTTAGAAGAATGAGAAGGAAAGACTGAGGAGGGAAAAATGAAGGAGGGGTGTTAATGTTGCAGTTTTATAACTGTAGTGTAAAGCACCCCTCTGGCAAGACAGTGATGGAGTGAATGATGAAAGTTTTTCTTTTTCAGGCCACCCTGCCTTGGTGGGAATCGGCCGATGTGTTAATAAAAAAAAAAAAAATATATGGGAGGATGGATGAATGAGGGAACAAATGAGAAGGGAAGAATAGGGAGGGGAAACAATAAAGGAGGTAGACAAGAGAAACTGGAAAATGATAAGGTAAAAAGTAAGAGGAAGAGGAAAAGTGAGGGAAGAGGAAAGGGGAGGGAGGAAGAAGCAGAAAAGAAAGGAAGAGGGAGAGGAAAAGGGAGGAAGAGGGGAGGAGGGAGGAAGAAAGAGGAACAGAGGCTGGAGTCTGGAAGAGGGAGAAAAAAGCAAGTGGGAGAAAAGTGTGAGCAGGGAGGAGGATGAGGAGCAGTAGTAATGAAAGATCTTACATGAGAAGATAATAAACAAGTAATGATATAAAGGAGAGAGAGAGACCCATGAGTGTAGAAAAAAGAGGTTGCAACATAGTATATGGTAAAAAGACACATGCAGCAAAAAGATGAAGCTTTATCATGTATACTTGATAAAGCTTCATGTACATGAAACAATGTACAGTGGACCCTCGCTATTCGAACACTCCAAAACTCACCCTGTTATGCAAGTTTATTATTGTAAGTGTATTTTTGGGGGTCTGAAATGGACTAATTAATTTGCATCATTCCTTATGGGAATAAATTCGTTTGGTAACAGCACTTGAACAGCATTCTGGAATGAAGAATGTTCGAATAGTGAGGGTCCACTGTGCTAACAAAGGTCTCCTATTGCTGTATGTGCCTTTTTACTACTAGTTGGCTATACTATACTTCAACAACAAAATACAATAGGGCCCCACTTATACAGCAGGTTAGGTTCCAGGCTACTGCCGCAAAGCAGACATCGCTGGAAAGCATAACACCATTTTTTCCACTTATAAATGCATATAAATGCCAGATAATAAGTTTACACTTAACATATATTAAGTTAGCAATAGAACTAGGCATTAAAAACAATAAAGAGTTAAATACACACACAGTACACTCATTATTTACCTCAAAATATTTGTAGTCTTAATGTAGGGCAAAAGGTGAGTAGTATATTTACTGTAAGAAGTCAGGTGTGGTAGGTATGGTAGCCCTCCTAGCCACCCCACCCACACATAATATACAACACTTAAAGTGCCCTAGAGTGATAAAATGCATACAGTGGAACCTCTGCTTACGAGTCCCCCACCAAAGAAATTTAGAATGACTACAATGGCAGGGTTGAGTTTCTCCTAGGAACCTCACCTGACAATATTTTTTTTATATTTTTTTCTTGGCTCTTCATCAAATGTACTTAATCTTTGGTACTGTATATGTTTGTTATAAGTGTAGTGAGCTCTTATGTGAAGAAGCTTCATTCTTAGGTCCTAAATACTTAAAAGAAATGCACAAAAAATTAACCATGGAAAAAAAAGTGTTATCATTGTAGAAAATATGGCACACTTTACACTACAAGATTAGTTTATGACACTTTGAATGTTAGTTTTCACGGCATTATAAATGCAATACAAGAGACTTATGAATGCATACCCTAGTCTTATATACCCGTACTGATTGCTAACTTGGCTTACCTCTCCCTTACACTGATGAGACAATGACTAGACGCAAAGGGATCATTCTTCATAAATTTGTGAAGCTCGATTCTGCTTGAATTAGCATGAAGTGTTACCCTAAGGTTACACACAAACTTTCTAGGATTCTCTGGGGAAATTTGATCATCACCAATGACTGGAAATTGTCTGTACCTGCAAAGAAAAGAAGAAATCTTGAATTAAGCACACCAGAAAAATTATATTGCATATACTCATTCTATAAAACAAAGGAAAGTAATAGCCATAAAATTCTTATGTGAATATTGAAGAGCTATTATTTCTAATGATGAAGAAAAACAGCTACACTCTGAATTATATCCAAAAAACATTTCAGATGCATGTATTTTATATGATGTACAGTGCTTATTATTAAATTGTGCCAGCCTCCTTCCCCCCAAAGCCACAACCACAAAATAGATCATCCCTTGCACTGTAAGCCATCCTTAAACCAAGTTCTAATAAGTGATTAATATGCTCTTCAGGATTTCATGAGGTAAATTCCCCCACTACTCACAGATGGAGTGGGCTGATATCCTTTTTGGTGACCCAAAAAGAAAGAAAATCCCCAAAAAGAAAATACTTTCATCATCATTCAACACTTTCACCACACTCATACATAATCACTGTCTTTACAGAGGAGCTCAGATACGACAGCTGAGAATAGTCCCTCCCAGCTGTCACTATCTCAGACTCCTCCTTTAAAGTGCAGTCATTGTACTTCCCATTTCCAGGACTCAAGTCCAACTAAATCAATTAACTGGTTTCCCTGAATCCCTTCACAAAATGTTACCCTGCTCACACTCCAACAGATCGTCATGTCCCAAAAATATTCGTCTCCATTCACTCCTATCTAAAACGCTCACACATGCTTGCTGGAAGTCCAAGCCCCTCGCCCACAAAACCTCCTTTACCCCTTCCCTCCAACCTTTTCTAGGACGACCCCTACCCCGCCTTCCTTCCCCTACAGATTTATACGCTCTCCAAGTCATTCTACTTTGATCCATTCTCTCTAAATAACCAAACCACCTCAACAACCCCCTTCAGCCCTCTGACTAATACTTTTAGTAACTCCACACCTCGTCTTAATTTCCACAATCCGAATTCTCTGCATAATATTTACACCACACATTGCCCTTAGACAGGACAACTCCACTGCCTCCAGCCTCCTCCTTGCTGCAGCATTTACAACCCAAGCTTCACACCCATATAAGAGTGTTGGTACCACTATACTTTCATACATTCCCTTCTTTGCCTCCATAGATAATGTTTTTTGTCTCCACAGATACCTCAACGCACCACTCACCTTTTTTCCTTCATCAATTCTATGGTTAACCTCATCCTTCATAAACCCATCTGCTGACAAGTCAATTCCCAAATATCTGAAAACATTCACTTCATCCATACTCCCACTCTCCAATGTGATATCCAATTTTTCTTTATCTAAATCGTTTGATACCCTCATCACCTTACTCTTATCTTTGTTCACTTTTAACTTTCTACCTTTACACAATTGAGGAATAAAGGAAATCAGCTCTAATATACATTATTTTGGTATGCATACTGGTCAGAGAGCCCGTCATAAGTCCGAGTCGTCGGTAAACAAGTACGTCGCTAAGTGAGAAGAGGCTGTACAGTGGAACCTCGAGTTTTGAACTTAATCCGTTCCAGGAGCTAGTTCTAAAGTCGAAACATTCTAAAGTCAAAGCAATATTTTCCATAAGAAATAATGTAAATCCAATTAATCCGTTCCTGCTGTCAGGAGGCACGACAAAATATGTAGTATACTTCAATATGACACAATTATCAACTCTACGTATTTTTCCTGTGTTCACGTATATGTTTAAACTATATACACTTCTAGGTTACTCAATGTTCATATGTACATTTACTACACTACTATACTACTTATACAATACTGTATACATACATATCTTGGGCTTATGAACAAAAGGACTCACGAACGACTGCTCGGAACTGAACCTGTTCGTAAGTATGGGAGTATCTGTAGTTATAAGATTATTTTAAAGCTGTGCAATATGCCCTGCATTACCAGAGGCTTTCTATAAAGTATGTCAATAGTGTCAAAAACGTTTTCTATAACACATGTAAACCATACTTGCTAGAAATAAACATTGCCAACATCATCTATGTGTTAATTCTAGCTCCTTCAAATTTGATGTGAGAGGGCTGGGAGACCTAGGCATGACAGAATGGGTCTGTGTGGTCAGTGAATGCAGTACACAAAAAATAAAACTAGGACCATTACAAGGCATCAGGGAATGCCACTTTAGTTCAGTATTCTTCACAATGCCTTGTGGGCACAAAACTCGTACTCCTGGCAAATTAAGCATCTTTTTATTCCTCAGTGATAGCTCCAACTAAGAGGATAAGGAATCTGACAATGAATTCTATGGTTCTGAGGACAAAGTGACAGAAATGGACAGGAAAAATGCCAGAATTAGCACTGAAAATCCCCAATGACCCTCAACCACCTACCTCAGGCATCAGTGAAGCCACAAAAAGACAACGCCGTAAACGAAAGCTAATGTTCTCCAATGGTGTGGGCACAAATAGTAGTAATAATGATAATGATGCTGACTGATTTCCTAGCAACTGATGATCAGACAAGTGATAATGAAAATTATTTGCTTGTGAAGTCAATTTATGCAGCAACACACACAAGCTGGTAGTATCCTTAGGACTATCTCCAAGGGACATGATAGATCATATGACCAAAATCCAGTGAGTGATAGTCAAATTTATGAAGGTGGTGCTTCCACTGACATGGACAATGGACTGAGAACAATGCCAGGAACACATGTGGCACCAGCTGGTGGGATAAAGAGGAATGCAGCACCAGTTATGTCCCTTTCATTGTCTGACACAAGTGCCAGACATGGCACTTGTGTCATATTAATAAGTGCCTTCATCAACTTGCTGAGACTACTCAGATCTTCCTGCAGGGATTCAGGAACTTTTATTGATAATTTCCCATAGGATTTCTGCATCACTAGCAAATATTTTTACATTTTTTTATTCCTTATGGCAGAATTCATAGTATTTACATATTGTGGGAAAGTTACAAATTTCAAAGATAGCCTCATAAGGATTTATCCATAGAACAATTTGACATGAAGGTAAGCTGATGTAGACACCTGATCCTCGCAACTCAAAGAATACTCTGTGATTATGACCAAAGTCAATTTACCAACAAGAGTATTCAGTACTTAAACAAATTATGTTACAAAATACAAAGAAGTGAAGTTATAACTAAAAGAGGAATACACCAAACAGATGAATTTCTGTAACCTTTTCATTGTATCATATAACATTTACAAATAATTCAATTTGGATTAAAAAAAAAAAATTGAGGTTTTTCTACACCTGGAAAAATTACTAAAAGAAACTTACGTAGCAACACCAAGAGGCCACTGATAGAAGGTCGTTTGATCCACACGAGGGTCATCATAGGTCAACAAAACAGCTACCACAGGGCCTTTAGGAACCAAGTAATTATCTACCCACATATTTTCACATTTCTGAAGAGGATAAGAAGTATTAGCATTTTAAACCTACACAATCTTTTATATACACCCTTCTCAGACAACAATACACTGGCTCTTATCTAGCACAATTAAACTTACTAACAAATCAGTTTATAAAAAATAAATTATATATATAGATATTTTTTTTTTTTTCAACAAGTCGGCCGTCTCCCACCGAGGCAGGGTGACCCAAATAGAAAGAAAATCCCCAAAAAGAAAATACTTTCATCATCATTCAACACTTTCACCACACTCATACATAATCACTGTCTTTGCAGAGGAGCTCAGATACGACAGCTGAGAAAAGTCCCTCCCAGCTGTCACTATCTCAGACCCCTCCTTTAAAGTGCAGGCATTGTACTTCCCATTTCCAGGACTCAAGTCCAACTAATATATATTATTATATATATTATTATATATATTATTATATATATCTTTCTTTCAACAAATCGGCCGCTTCGCACCAAGGTGGGGTGGCCCAAAGAGAAAAACAAAAGTTTCTCTTTTTAACTTTAGTAATGTATACAGGAGAAGGGGTTACTAGCCCCTTGCTCCCGGCATTTTAGTCGACTCTTACAACACGCATGGCTTACGGAGGAAGAATTCTGTTCCACTTCCCCATGGAGATAAGAGGAAATAAGAACAAGAACTAGTAAGAAAATAGAAGAAAACCCAGAGGGGTGTGTTTATATATGCTTGTACATGAATGTGTAGTGTGACCTAAGTGTAAGTAGAAGTAGCAAGACATACCTGAAATCTTGCATGTTTATGAGACAGAAAAAAAATACCAGCAATCCTACCATCATGTAAAAAAATTACAGGCTTTCATTTTACACTCACTTGGCAGGACGGTAGTACCTCCCTGGGCGGCTGCTGTCTACCAACCTACTACCTAGGAAATATATATATATATTTTTCTTTTCAACAAGTCGGCCGTCTCCCACCGAGGCAGGGTGACCCAAAAAGAAAGAAAATCCCCAAAAATAGCTTAACTCTCTGGCTACACAATGGTACAAGACTCAATGTAATACGACGTTTCTACAAGGAATTATAGTCATTTATATCATGTATGGTGACGGCGATGTGCGCAGCTCGCCTGCTCTCAGCCCGTATATTTTTAGAATTTTTTTCTATTTTTTTTCTTTACTGTTTCGTGTATTATTCATTCTAATGGTGTAATTTACGATTTGGCATCATATGAGAGTGGGCGGAGCTTATATATAGTCTACCAGCCAATCAGGAACGATCTGGGAATATTTGCTGACGTCAGCAGAATTCCCACTCTGAGAGGCACCATATATTATTTCATTATTATGCTAATATCAATTCTACGGCTTATTTATCTATCACAATTGATCTAATATGAAATAATAAACACTATAAATAACATATAAACATGTTATATGCTCTAGCATGAATAAAAATAAGCTCTAATATAGTGCGGTCTCTATCAGCAATATGAGTATAAAAATGATTCCCCTTCCCATAACATTTTCTTTGGCCTGTGAGTAAGAGAAAACGGTGTTTAGAGGCTAACTACACTAAAACATTAGTTTTACAAGTAAAACATTGAAACAAAAGTGATTTTAAAAAAAAAAAAAAAAATTCCCGAGGCGGGTGGCCGGCGCCGCTCCAGGCGCTTTCCAGGCGAATATCTCGGAAGTAAGTTATTGACTTATTTTACTTTGTGCAGTTTTTACTGTTTGATTAAATGAAATAATATTCACAGGAATGGTAAAAATATGATTGTTCTTATTTTAAAGGACGTACTTTTGTAAATATTCCAAATATTTTGGGATTTATTTGGGAGTAAAGGGCATATTTTTTTTCAACATTCAAACACTTACATGCTTTATTTTTTTGTGGAATAAAGATAAGATGTTTACAGGAAAGTACATCGTCAAAAAATCGTATTAGCATTGTTCTTTCGGTACCAAGTCCCAAAATAACCTTACGTAGTGACATAGGATCGGGATCCTGCCAAACATCCTGACATGAGATTTTCAGTAAATATTTTTTTTTTCAGTTGTTGTTTGGACTATCTTATTGAATATTTTTTAAAACATACTGAGTGAACACTTCTATGTGTAAAAAAAAAATGAAAGAAATTCGACGAACAGAAAAAAAAAAATTGACGCTCGGAGACAGGTGTTACTGCCCCTTAACCCTTTCGGGGTTTTGGTCGTACTAGTACGTCTTACGCATTGGGGTTATTGACGTACTAGTACGCCTAAATTCTAGCGCCCTCAAATCAAGCAGAAACAGGCTGTTAGGCCTAGATGTGATAGAATGGGTCTGTGCGGTCAGTGTGCGCAGTATAAAAAAATTCCTGCACCACACAGTGCATAATGAGGAAAAAAAACTCTGACCGTGTTTTTGGTTTAAAACAGCGACTTTGCAGTCTATTTTCGTATGGTATTTATTGTTGTATTCTCGTTTTCTTGTTCTCATTTGATAGAATGGAAGATATATTACAGAAATAGAGATGATTTTGATTGGTTTGACAATAACAAGTACCTTGAAATTGAGCTCAAAATAGCAAAAATGTTCGATTTTTAACGATGTTCAAGAGTAAACAAATCACACCATGCGTCCAAAACACATCAACTGGCGAGTCTAATATTCATGCAAAAGTGCTCTGATATTATTTATACCATTTTTACAATGATGCAGTTGTATACATAACAATAAATCTTCTATTTTTTTGTGAGAATAAAAATTCAAAATGGAAAGCAAAAGTAATGTAAGAGGGGCCTGGAGACATGACTAATGAACAGAGAAGATGTTATTTTAGTGCCAGGAATGTCTGTCTTGTATATTATGGATCCTATTTTGAGATTGGCATCGTTTGAAATTTGTGTGAAATTGGCCAAATTGTCATTTTCTGACCACTATTTTGGGTAGTTGAAATTAGTAAATAGGCGGTTTCTTGTACTCAATCGATAGAAGAAATGGAGCTCTAGCGAAATAGCTATAATTTTAGTAGACTGAAACATTGGAATGTGCCGAAAATAGGGCTCAAATTGGGCGAAATCGCGGATGCGTAAGTGTCATGGCTACCGCTAACTTCGCGAAAGCATAATTCCGTTAGTTTTCGATCAAATTTCATAATTTTTGTGGCGTTATGATCGGAAAAAGATTCTCTATCATTCCATAAGAAAAAATATTTTTTTTTTTTTTGAAATTCGTGGACCCTGAGAACGAGTTTCAGAGACCCCCCTTGGACCCCCAAAGGGTTAAGGAGGGGTTTGGGATATTGGCAGTTTGGAGGGACGTCTAAGTTGTTATATCTGAGCACCTCTGCAAAAACAATGATTATGTACGAGTGATGGTGAAAACACTGAATAATAATGAAAGTTTTTTCTTTTTTTGGGTCACCCTGCCTTGGTGGGAAACTGCTGTGTTAAAAAAAAAAAAAAACTGCTAGCAATGTATGCTGCATACACTTTACACAACTGATAATGTATGAAGTATTTTTCCAGTCAATTCCAGTCAATGAATTAGTACTGTACTTCATTCCCCAACAAAAAAGGCCTTGCCTCATTCCCCAACAAAAGTCTTGTCTCATTCCTCAACAAAGGAACATTACCTTATTTCTAATAGTGAATCTTCCTCATTCTGTAAGTAAATCTTACCTCATTTCCCAACATGACCAATATAGTGACAGGTGGAGTTTCCCAGGACTGTATGTAGTCAAGCCAGTGTCTTGCATCTTTCACTTTCTCTTCGGTGCGGCCATTTACAACTAACACCAAATTCTTTACATCATGTGGCACAGTATCTGTAATGATTCCAGGACCTGAAAAGTGAAATTAAACATTATAAACTTAATAAAAGAGGACAATATAACAATCTTCTCTAAAAAACAAATACAGTGGACCCCCGGTTTTCGTGATTTTTTCGTTCCAAAATGCTGTTCAAGTGCCATTACCAAACAAATTTATTCCCATAAGGAATAATGTAAAGTAGACTAGTCCTTTTAGACCCCCAAAAATACACTTACAAAAGCATTTAAAAAAATACACTTACATAAAAGGGCGAGTTTGGAGCAGGACGAACACCGGGGGTCCACTGTATCAAAAAATATCTTATTTGAAGAATTTTCCACATACTGGTAGAATACAAGTAAATCTTTCCATTCAACCACTTACAACACTTAAATTGGGTGCCACATAAATATACAGCCATGTGGGCAACTGAGCATAGCATAAATTTATTAGCTCAAATGATGCACTAAGTGAAATATAATTTGTTAGGAGAGCATCTTGACTCACATGTGGCAAACAAGCACAAGTAAAAGTTTGTGTATACTTGACTACACAACAGAGCAGAAGTTCAATAATATATTAGGTTCCTCACTTATGATTCTAATATGTTCCTAAAAATTGCATCTTAAGTGTTTATAAAACAAAAACTATAGTGGAACCTCGGTTTTCATTTTTAATTCGTTCATTTTTAATTCGTTCCAGAGAGTCTGACGAAAACCGAATTCGACGAAAACTGAAGCAATATTTCCCATAAGAAATAATGTAAATCCAATTAATCCGTTCCAGACACCCAAAAATATTTACAAAAAATGTTGTGGAGGGAGTAGTAGGTAAATTTGGGGTGCCAGGGGTAAATGTAAATGGGGAACCATTAATTGAGCTATGTGTAGAAAGAGGTTTGGTAATAAGTAATACATATTTTATGAAAAAGAGGATAAATAAATATACAAGGTATGATATAGCACGTAAGGAAAGTAGTTTGTTGGATTATGTATTGGTGGATAAAAGGTTGATGGGTAGGCTTCAGGATGTACATGTTTATAGAGGGGCAACGGATATATCAGATCATTATTTGGTTGTAGCTACAGTTAGAGTAAAAGGTAGAGGGGACAAAAAGAAAATGGCAACAGCAAGTAAGAGAGAGGTAAAAGTGTATAAACTAAGGGAGGAGGAAGTTAGGGTGAGATATAAGCAACTATTGGCAGAAAGGTGGGCTAGTGCAAGTATGAGTAGTGGGGGGGTAGAAGAGAGTTGGGATAGTTTTAAAAATGCAGTATTAGAATGTGGGGCAGAAGTTTGTGGCTATAGGAGGGTGGGTGCAGGAGGAAAGAGGAGTGAGTGGTGGAATGAAGAAGTAAAGGGTGTGATAAAAGAAAAAGGTAGCTTATGAGAGGTTTTTACAAAACAGAAGTGTTAATAGAAGAGCAGAGTATATGGAGAGTAAAAGAAAGGTGAAGAGAGTGGTGAGAGAGTGCAAAAGAAGAGCAGATGAAAGAATGGGAGAGGCTCTGTCAAGAAATTTTGCTGAAACAAGAAAAAAATTTTGGAGTGAGATAAACAAGGTAAGAAAGCCTAGGGAACGAATGGATTTGTCAGTTAAAAACAGAGTAGGGAGTTAGTAGATGGGGAGCTGGAGGCTAGGTAGATGGCTAGAATATTTTGAGAGAACTTTTAAAATGTCGATGAAAAAAGGAGGCGGTAATTTACATGTACTGAAAGGAGGTACAACATCAGTTTAGGAGTGAAGAAGAGCAGGATGTGAGTGTGTGGGGAGGTATGAGGCATTACGTAGAATGAAAGGGTAAGCAGCTGGAATTGACGGAATCATGACAGAAATGTTAAAAGCAGGGGAAGATAGGTGAGTGGTACCTTGTTTAATAAATGTACATAATATGGGTGTGAAGTATGGGTTGCAAATGCTGCAGCTTGGAGGAGGCTGGAGGCAGTGGAGATGTCCTGTCTAAGGCAATGTGTGGTGTAAATATTATGCAGAAAATTCGGAATGTGGAAATTAGGAGAAGGTGTGGAGTTACTAAAAGCATTTGTCAGAGGGCTGAAGAGGGGTTGTTGAGGTGGTTTGGTCATTTAGAGAGAATGGATCAAAGTAGAATGACTTGGAGCGATAAATGTAGGGAAGAAGGGGGTAGGGGTCGTCCAGAAAAGGTTGGAGAGGAAGGGGTAAAGGAGGTTTTGTGGGCGAGGGGCTTGGACTTCCAGCAAGCATGTGTGAGCGTGTTAGATAGGAGTGAATGGAGACGAATGGTTTTTGGGACATGACGATCTGTTGGAGTTTGAGCAGGGTACAGAAGGGGAGCTCTGTCAAATTGGAAAACAAGAATAATTTTTGAGTGAGATAAACAAGGTAGAAACTGGGAATAAATGGTTTGCAGTTTAAAAAACAGAGTAGGGAGTTAGTAGATGGAGCTGGAGGTATTGGGTAGATGGCGGAATATTTTGAGAACTTTAAATTCGTGAAAAAGGGAGCGTAATTTCATGTACTGGAGGGGTACAACATCGTTTGGAGTGAAGAGACACGATGTAGTTGGGGTGCGTGAGGCATTACGTAGAATGAATAGCAGCTGGAATTGACGGGATCACCCAGAAATGTTAAGCAGGGGGAGACGGCCGACTGTTGGAAAAAAAAAAAAAAAAATGTATGAAAGAGGGGAAGGTACCTAGGATTGGCAGAGAGCATGTATAGTTCCTTTATATAAAGGGAAGGGGATAAAAGAGAGTAAAAATTATAGGGAATAAGTTTACTGAGTATACCAGGTAAAGTGTATGGCAGGGTTATTATTGAAAGAATTAGAGGTAAGACAGAGAGTAGGATTGCAGATGAGCAAGGAGGCTTTAGAGTGGGTAGGGGATGTGTAGATCAAGTGTTTACAGTGAAGCATATATGTGAACAGTATTTAGATAAAGGTAGAGAAGTTTTTATTGCATTTATGGATTTAGAAAAGGCATATGATAGAGTGGATAGGGGAGCAATGTGGCAAATGTTGCAAGTGTATGGAATAGGTAGTAAGTTACTGAAGGCTGTAAAGAGTTTTATGAGGATAGTGAGGCTCAGGTTAGGTGTGTAGGAGAGAGGGAGATTACTTCCCGGTAAAAGAGGTCTTAGACAAGGATGTGTAATGTCACCATGGTTGTTTAATATATTTATAGATGGGTTGTAAAAGAAGTAAATGCTAGGTGTTGGGTAGAGGTGGGATTAAATTATGGAGAATGAAATGCAAAATGGGAGTTGACACAGTTACTTTTTGCTGATGATACTGTGCTTATGGGAGATTCTAAAGAAAGTTGCAAAGGTTAGTGGACGAGTTTGGGAGAGTGTGTAAAGGTAGAAAGTTAAAAGTGAACATAGATAAGAGTAAGGTGATGAGGGTATCAAATGATTTAAATAAAGAAAATTGGATATCACATTGGAGAGAGGGATTATGGAAGAAGTAAATGTTTTCAGATATTTGGGAGTTGACGTGTCAGCGGATGGGTTTATGAAGGATGAGGTTAACCATAGAATTGATGAAGGAAAAAGGTGAGTGGTGCATTGAGGTATATGTGGAGACAAAAAACTTTATCCATGGAGGCAAAGAAGGAATGTATGAAAGTATAGTGGTACCAACACTCTTATATGGGTGTGAAGCATGGGTTGCAAATGCTGCAGCGAGGAGGAGGCTGGAGGCAGTAAAGATGTCCTGTCTAAGGGCAATGTGTGGTGTAAATATTATGCAGAAAATTCGGAATGTGGAAATTAGGAGAAGGTGTGGAGTTACTAAAAGTATTTGTCAGAGGGCTGAAGAGGGTTGTTGAGGTGGTTTGGTCATTTAGAGAGAATGGATCAAAGTAGAATGACTTGGAGACGTATAAATCTGTAGGGAAGGAAGGCGGGGTAGGGGTCATCCTAGAAAAGGTTGGAGGAAGGGGTAAAGGAGGTATTGTGGGCGAGGGCTTGGACTTCCAGCAAGCATGTGTGAGCGTGTTAGATAGGAGTGAATGGAGACAAATGGTTTTGGGACATGACGATCTGTTGGAGTGTGAGCAGGGTAACATTTTGTGAAGGGATTCAGGGAAACCAGTTAATTGATTTAGTTGGACTTGAGTCCTGGAAATGGGAAGAACAATGCCTGAACTTTAAAGGAGGGGTCTGGGATAGTGACAGCTGGGAGGGACAATTCTCAGCTGTCGATCTGAGCTCCTCTGCAAAGACAGTGATTATGTATGAGTGTGGTGAAAGTGTTGAATGATGATGAAAGTATTTTCTTTTTGGGGATTTTCTTTCTTTTTGGGTCACCCTGCCTCGGTGGGAGACGGCCGACTTGTTGAGAAAAAAAAAAAAAAATCCTGACTGGTTTCATAAACATTTTGTCCCTGAAGTATACAAGTACCAGCTAGATACACTTAAACTTTATCGAAACACAGCCAAGGCTTTCCTCTTTCTTAATTACTTACCTGTTCATCCAGAGGTTGAAAATTTAAATCAGTAGTGATGGCAGAATTAAGGCCATGTTTCTACCCCCTAATATTACCTCTCTGATTCAACCTATGGATCAGGAAACAATTGTAGCCTGCAAGAGGTTGTATCAGTCAAGATATTCATATAAAGTATTGGTAGTTACTGATGGGAAACAAGATTTGGAAAAAGACAGCAGAGGCCAACATATGATGGAAAGCATCAATAGGTATAACCTGAAGTCTGCCAGCTTCAACACTGCAACATCGTGGAAGGAACTGTTAAATAACGTTGATACCAAGTTTGACTGAGGGATTAGAGGCCACTGATTCCCATCAAATGCTTCAGAGGGCAGGAGAAACATACATTACAAAGGAAGATGTGACTGAATGGTTGGAAAAAAATGATGGAGACCCTGGACACCAGATGTTGAGTGATGCATAAATTGCAGATGAAACCATTGGTATCACCATTGATGAAGAGGATAATGATGATGATATTGATGATGATGATGATGATGAAAAACTGTGAAGTCACCAAAATTATCAGCAGATTTTTTGCTAAAACAGTTACCTCTTCCCCCTTATTATTCTCATATACTAGTAATCATAATTTAATTTTTAAGGCTGCCTGAAATGTCTTGCATAATAAGGGGATTTCTATAAATTAGTTTATAAACATCACTCACCCTAATTGTATAATATGCTGTACTTTACTTTATAGAAATAGAGTTTATTTATTTGTTTCACTACACTTTACATACACATACACATGCATGTACACACAAACACACACAAGCAAGTGCATACGCACATGCAAACGCATGTGTGCATGGATGACAGGAGGGACATAACGACATAAAATACTGAGAGGAATTGAAAAGATGGACAGAGATGGGACACAGCAACAACGGATCACAATTGGAAGCTGAAGACTCAGATGAGTCACAGGGATGTTAAGAAGTATTTCTTCAGCCACAGAGTTGTCAGGAAGTGGAATAGTCTGGAAAGTGAAGTAGGGGAGGCTAGTACCATACATATCTTTAAGAAGAGGTATGATAAAGCTCATGGAGCATTTGAGAGTGGACCTAGTGGTGACCAGTGAAGAGGCAGGGCCAGAAGCTATGACTCAACCCCTGCAACCACAATTAGGTGAATTAGGTGAGTATACACACACAAAAAAAAAAAAAAAACATACAAGTGGATGAGGATCAGGTAAGTCTACAAGAGAATCTAGACAGGCTGCAAGCCTGGTCCAACAAATGGCTCTTGGAGTTTAACCTCACAAAGTGCAAAGTCATGAAGCTTGTGGAAGGACAAAGAAGGCACAGAGTACAGCCTAGGGGAGTCAAAGGCTGCAAAACTCACTCAATAAAAGGATCTTAGGGTGAGCATCATACCAAGTACATCTCCTGAGGCACACATCAACCAAATAACCGCTGCAGCATATGGGTAAACCTAAGAATAGCGTTTCAACTTCTAAGGAAGGAGTCATTTAATACACTGTACACCATGTAGTCAGACCCATATTGGAGTATGACGCACCAGTATGGAATCCACGCTTAATCAAACACGTCAAGAAATTGGAGAAAGTGCAAAAGTCTGCAACAAGACTAGTCCTGGAGCTAAGGGGCATGTCCTAGGAGGAGAGGTTAAGGAAACTCACCCTGATGACACTGGAGAATGAAAGGGATGGGGGGACATGATAATGACATATAAAATACTGAGAGTAATTGACAAGGTGGTCAGGGCCAGAATGCTTCAGAAATCGAACACAGGAACAAGAGGACACAACTGAAAGTTAAAAACTCAGATGAGTAAGAGGGATGTTAGAAAGTATTTCTTCAACCTAAGAGTTGTCAGGAAGTAGTGGAGGCAAGATTCATACACAGCTTTAAGAAAAGGTACAATAAGGCTCTTGGAAAAGGGAGAGTGGACCAAGTAGCCATCCCAAGGTGGTAATTGCAGTGATGTACAACCCACCACAGAACAGCAGAGGCCAAGGCAAGAGTATGATGAGAGTAATAAAGCGATGGTTGACACACTGGCTGAAGTGGCCAGAAGGGTTCATGCATGCATGCAGGGCAAAGCTGCTGATTGTGGGTGACTTCCATGGAAAGTAAAATGACTGGGAGAACCTGGAGCCACATGGGGGCCCAGAAACGTGGAGGGCTAAGATGATGGAGGTGGTGCTGGAAAACCTTATGTACCAACACTTATGGGACATTACCAGAGAGAGGAGAGGATGAACCAGCAAGACTAGACCTAGTATTCACCTTGAGAAGTGCTGACATTGAGGACATCACATATGAAACACCCCTCAGGGCCAGTGACCACGTGGTTCTGAGCTTCAAATACATAGTAGAGTTACAAGTGGAGAGAGAAGCAGGAAGGGCAGGATGAACGAAGCCAAACTACAAGAGAGGGGACTATACAGGCATGAAGAATTTCTTGTATGGGGTTCAGTGGGACAGAGAACTGTCAGGGAAGTCAGTAAATGAGAAGAAATATGTGACAACAATATGCAAAGAAGCTGAGGAGAGGTTTATACCCAAGGGTAACAGAATTAACGAGAAAGCCAGGATGAGCCCTTGGTTCACCCAAAGGTGTAGAGAGGAAAAAACAAATGTGCTAGAGAATGGAAAATGTATAGAAGGCAAAGGACCCAGGAGAATAAGGAGAGCAGTCGTAGAGCCAGAAATGAATATGCGCAGGGAAGAAGAGAGGCCCAACGACAATACGAAAATGATATATAGCAGCGAAAGCCAAATCTGATCTGAAGCTATTGTACAGCCACATCAGGAGGAAAACAACAATCAAGGACCAGGTAATCAGGCTGAGGAAGGAAAGAGGGAGTTCATACGAAACGACGGTGAAATATGTGAGGAGCTCAACACGAGATTCAAAGAAGTGTTCACAGAGGAGACAGAAGGGACTCCAGAAAGACAGAGAGGTGGGGTACACCATCAAGTGTTGGACACAATAAATACAAACGAGGAAGAAGTGAAGAGGCTGCTAAGCGAGCTAGATACCTCAAAAGTGATGGGGCCGGATAACATCTGTCCATAGGTACTGAGAGATGCAGCAGAGGTGCTATATGTACCACTAACAACAATCTTCAACACATCTATTGAAACAGGACGACTACCTGAGGTATGGAAGACAGCAAAAGTAGTCCCAATTTTTAAAAAAGGAGACAGACACGAAGCATTAAACTACAGACCAGTGTCACTGACATGTATACTATGCAAAGTCATGGAGAAGATTGTCAGAAGAGTGGAGGAGCACCTAGAAAGGAACGAGCTTATCAATGACAGCCAGCATGGTTTCAGGGATGGGAAATCCTGTGTCACAAACCTACTGGAGTTCTATGACAGGGTGACAGCAGTAAGACAAGAGAGGGGTGGGTAGATTGCATATTCTTGGACTGTAAGAAGGCATTTGACACAGTTACACACAAGAGATTAATGCAAAAGCTGGAGAATCAGGCAGGGATAACAGGGAAGGCACTGCAATGGATCAGGGAATACCTATCAGGAAGACAACAGCAGTAATGGTACGCGAAGAGGTGTCAGAATGGGCGCCTGTGACGAGCGGGGTTCAACAGGGGTCAGTCCTAGGACAAGTGCTGTTTCTGGTATTTGTGAACGACATGACAGAAGGAATAGACTCGGAAGTGTCCCTGTTTGCAGATGATTTGAAGTTGATGAGAAGAATTCAATCGAACGAGGACCAGGCAGAACTACAAAGGGATCTGGACAGGCTGCAGGCCTGGTCCAGCAACTGGCTCCTGGAGTTCAACCCCACCAAGTGCAAAGTCATGAAGATTGGGGAAGGGCAAAGAAGACCGCAGATGGAGTATAGTCTAGGGGGCAAGAGACTACAAACCTCACTCAAGGAAAAGGATCTTGGGGTGAGTATAACACAAGGCACATCTCCTGAGGTGCACACCAACCAAATAACTGCTGCGGCATACGGGCGCCTAGCAGACCTAAGAACAGCAATCCAACATCTCAATAAGGAGTCGTTCAGGACCCTGTACACCATGTACATTATACCTATATTGGAGTATGCAGCACCAGTTTGGAACCCACACCTAGCCAAGCACATAAGGAAACTAGAGAAATTGCAAAGGTTTGCAACAAGACTAGTCCCAGAGCTAAGGGGTATGTCCTACGAGGAGAGGTTAAGGGAAATCAACCTGACGATGCTAGAGGACAGGAGAGATAGAGGGGATATGAAAACGACATATAAAATATTGAGAGGAATCAACAAGGTGGACAGAGACAGGATGTTCCAGAGATGGGACACAGTAACAAGGGGTCACATTTGGAAGTTGAAGACTCAGATGAATAACAGGGATGTTAGGAAGTATTTCTTCAGTCACAGAGTTGTCAGGAAGTGGAATAGTCTGGGAAATGATGTAGTGGAGGCAGGATCCATACATAGCTTTAAGAAGAGGTATGACAAAGCTCATGGAGCTGGAAGAGTGACCCAATAGCGACCAGTGAAGAGGCGGGGCCAGGAGCCATGAATCGACCCCTGCAACCACAACTAGGTAAGTACAACTAGGCGAATACACCAACCCATACACCCACCTACACACATCTACCCATACACCCATATACCACCCATCCACACACCTATGGTAATACCAAAACTGCAAATGAGTAATGAATTAATGTAATAAGACTGTATTGATAAATCAATGAAAATTTAAATTCAAGAGTTAAAAACAAAGTCGCACACCACATTCATTTTACCTGATCTATATCTGAGAACAAATGCCGGCATCCTTAGTTCACCAATAGTGGCTCCTGGTATTGTCTCGTCCAAATTCTCTCGGCCCTCCAAAACATGCTGCCATAGGTATGTGCCCACAGCAGCTTTACTCCATACCTCCACCACAGGCAGGTTTACAAGGACAGGCTGTACAATGGTGGAAGCAAATGTTATACTGTATTTATGTGTAGTGAAGGTACGCTTGTGATTGGTACATATTATTATTTCTACAAGGAAATATTAAATCCATATGGATTATACAGCACCTGGTAACTCTACTGCTGCACTTACTGTATTTCATTTACAACAAAATTTGTCAATTATATACAGTCCCAGCCTCAAATGCAAACATTTCTTAAATTATTGTACATACAGTACTGTACCTAACATTCTACAGTAATTAAATTTTATATCTAAATTGTTTAGGCTGCATTGTACATTTGTCTTGATGCATCATATAATGATGTTGAATTTAAAGAGTAACTTTTTTTCTGGTTTTGTATTACTGTTAGTCAGTTATTTTAGTCTATTTGCAGTTGAGATGTTTATAGTTCAAAGGTAGTTCTTTACAATGATTTTTCTTTGTGAACTGCAGCAACATCTGTGAAAGCAGATCTGTGATTCCTCATCAAATATCAATCCTGAATGCATGGTTATCAATACTTGTTGTTCTGCTGTTAATTAATTACCTTTTTATTTTTTTCCACTCTTGCTCAAGTAGATATGTTGTCAAATGGTACTTTATTTAAACTATAAGCCTATCCACTTGTGCATGGGCCCATTTCATTTCTGGCAAGTCCTGAAGCTTGCATATATATAATGATTGCATTACTTCTGGAGTTTGCATATCCCTGATGAGCAACACAAAAACTAATATTTTAAATAAATGAATATTTAAACTACAACAGCAACATTACACTCCAAATAAAAACATGCAAAAAAAAAAGAGAAATGTAAAAATTTTTTTCAATGCATCAGCCGTCTCCCACCGAGGAAGGGTGACCCAAAAAAGAAAGATATGCAAATATCCATTACACTTTATCAGAAAGTCTCCCTGAAACCATTTATTAATCCGTGAAGAACAGTACAAAATACCCTTGTACTGTAAGTTTATTTCATCAAAACAAAATAATAGATAAAAATACAAACAGAAAATAATACAATTTAAAAAAAAATGAAATTGGTGAAAAAGAAAAAATGATGTAGAGCCCATAGTAGAAATACCTATGTGGTTTCAAACTACAGATGGGTATTGATAACAAATACAGTATTTCATGCCAAGTAAAATACAAAGAATTTTATCAGTACTGCTGCTGGAATACTTATATCAAACATATGCAACAAAGCAGATAACTGATGTTATTATTACAGATAAATCAAACAGATGTTTCCAGTGCAGATGGTGTTGTTAAAGGCAAATTTTCATCTCATTATAATCATTATTATTATAATCAAATAGAAGCGCTAAACCACAGGGGTTATACAGCAAATACATGTACAAGGTATACAGGTTCTTATCGATAAAAGAGTTTGCGACCTCGATGTTGAATTAAAATTTCTTTGTAATGCAGCAGTTACAAGAGAGGGTCTGTTCGACCTTTAAATTTTTACATGATTTGAGTTCAGACCGGCGTGAGCCAGGTTGGTTTCTATCTTCTAGGGGAAACAAGAATTGTTTTAGTACGAAAGGATTAAATAATTGAAATAGTTTTAAAGATAGCTAGAGTAATGTTTTTATTATTACGGTCAGAAAAAAAGTCAAAAGACTTTGTCTTTAATTTCCAAAATTAATATTTTTTAAACTATCTTCTGTTTCGGGGCGGAGAAAAGTTTCTAATGGTTTAGCGAGGTCTGGAGGGCCGTAGTGGCCTTGAGGATACCCTGATGATTTTAACTACAACAATTAAGGTCAGGAGGAGAAATGAAATTATAAAAATAGTAAGGGGCCCTGAGGGCCCTGAGTAGATAGGGGAGGTTGACAGGTAGATGGGATTAATTCTACTATTATTTAGGAGTAGGAATACAGAAGAGTTGTAAAATTTAGAAAAATAATCTAAACATTTTGATAAGAATTTTTTTTTTTTCAAATATTTTGCGACATGAAATGACAGTTTCAGAAAGGGGTCTCCAACAGTCAAAGGGTTAAATATGTCACCTATGTTTACTTTGGTACAATAAGACTTGCACAATAAAGCACTTTTTGTAAAATCATGTTATTTTTTTTTAACACGTCGGTCGTTTCCCACCGAGGCAGGGTGACCCAAAAAGAAAGAGAAAACTTTTATCATCATTCATCACTTTCGTCATCACTCATACATAATCACTGTCTTTGCAGAGGCGCTCCTCAGATATGACAGTTTAGATGTCCCTCCAAACAGCCAATATCCTAAACCCCTCCTTTAAAATGCAAGCATTGTACTTCCCATTTCCAGGACTCTAAGTCCGGCTAACTGGTTTCCCTGAATCCCTTCAGGGATAGGCTTAGGTGCATAGCACCTCCAAGTCATACAAATTTTTTTGGAGAGTTTATTTCATCAAAAATAATAAAGTTGTTGATACCTTACATTGTAGATGTAAGGTAATAGTATCACTTATGGCAAGTAATATTGTGTGTTGTACCTGCTACCACCTCTACAACCTACCAGCCCCATTACCCATCACCACTTACCACTATCACTTATGGCCAGTAATACAGTACTTTGTATTGTAGCTGCTACTACCTGCATCAGTTCTATCATCTATGACCAACTACCAGCACTATCACCACCTAACACAATATCACCACCTAACACCACATATCACCACCTAACACCACATATCACCACCTAATACCAAGTATCACCACCTAACACCATCACTTATGGCAGTGATATTTCTTATTGTAGCTGCTACCACCTTTAAAACCTACCAGTCCTATCACCACTGACCACCTACCAGCACCATCACCACCAAACCATCTGATCTCCACCTTTCATCATCACTTATGATATTCCCAACATCCACCTTTTAACCTCTGTAAAAACTCAATGAGCATAAAAGGACCCAAAATCTGGAACACTCTACCGGAAAGCTTCTATCTCCCAGCCGCTTCAAAGCTACTGTCAAAAACACCTCCTTATCTTAATGTGATCCTAACAACAATTAATAATGCTGATCAATTTTTTCAACATGTACTGTCCCTGTCCTTGTTTATCATTCCTTCAACTCACATACCTAGCCGCTTCATCCTTTACATATCATCAATTATATTTTTTTTTCATTACGAAATACCTCCAATATTTTAAAAACTATGTACTACAGTGGTACCTCAAGTTACGAGCTTAATTCGTTCCAGACAGCTATTCAAGTGCCGATACCGAAGGAATTTTTTCGCATAAGAAAAATTGAAAATTAGATTAATCCATTTCAGACCCCCAAAAATACACTTGCAAAAGTACCTACAAAAATACACTTACATAATTGTTTGAGTTGGGAGCTGCTCGTAAGTAGAGGTACCACTGTATTCGTTTTCTCAGATAATTACAATCATTATACAAATATCCTGCACATAGCTGAGAGAAGCTTATGACAACGCTTCAGTTCAATTACAGTGGACCCCCAGTTAACGGCCATAATTCGTTCTAGAATGCTGTTCGAGTGCCGTTACCGAACGAATTTGTTCCCATAAGAAATAATGTAAATTAGATTAGATTAGACCCCCAAAAATACACTTACACAAGCACTTACAAAAATACACTTACATAATTGTTCGAGTTTGGAGCAGTACGTAAACCGGGGGTCCACTGTACTACTACTACTATTGCCTTGCTTTACTCCCCTTTCTGTATCTTGTGCCACTACCATTACTCCCCTACTTAATACCACAATACTACTACTACTACTTCCACTACCAGCATTACCTCTACTAAATTTGCTTCATTCTTTCTCTGTTTGTCAAGTCCCTATACCCCCTCTCCTATGCAGTGGACCCCCGGAAATCGAACATTCTTCATTCCAGAATGCTGTTCAAGTGCTGTTACCAAACGAATTTATTCCCATAAGGAATGATGTAAATTAGATTAGTCTGTTTCAGACCCCCAAAAATACACCTATAAAAGCACTTACAATAATACACTTACATAAAAGGGCGAGTTGGGAGTGTCGATTTCCGAGGGTCCACTGTATATACAGTGGACCCCCGGTGTTCGTTATGCTCCAAACTCGAACAATTATGTAAGTGTATTTTTGTAAGTGTATTTTTGGGGGTCTAAAAGGACTAGTCTAATTTACATTATTCCTTGTGGGAATAAATTCGTTTGGTAATGGCACTTGAACAGCATTCTGGAACGAAAAAATCACGAAAACCAGGGGTCCACTGTACTGGCTCCCTCACCTTCCTGTGTTAGTGTGACTTGTAAATGGTCCAAGTAAGACCGAAACATTGTCATAAGCTTCTCTCTCCTACATTTGGGATATTTCTATTGCATAGTATTGTGCCTTTTTGTTCTTTAATCATAATTTATTTATAAGGCTGCACGAAAAGCTATGCATAAAAAGGGGCTTTCTATAGTTTATACATAACAATCACCCTAATTGTATAATATACTGTACTTAAACCATAGTATGGGTAGGATTAGAACTCATAGCAAGTGAGCCATAAAATACCAGGCCAGCACGTAAGTCACTGGGCCAGCTGGCTACATAAGATTCATCCAACTAGGTATACTTATACACCATAGAGGTTAGCATGGGCCCCACTGTGACCACAAATGCAAGTTTTTACAGATGAATCTCCTGCCAGCATGGCCATGACAAACTCTACCTCATGTCCCCTCATAGCCATCAGCCTAAAACTACTCACCATAAAGAACATTCACACTTATTCTTGTGCTTACTACATATATAGAACTCTACACTCTAATATAAACCCTCCGCTCAAAATTCTCCTCACCAACTTTTATAGGACCCATGACCACAACACAATGCACAGATCACTTTTTGATATACCCTGTGTCCATATCAACCTATGTAAAAATTCTATGCACATAAAGGGCCCCAGAATCTGGAAATTCATTACCAGTAAATACTAAAATAACCTTGTCTGAAAATCATTTTAAGACTTCTTAAAAACCACCTACTCACTCTTAGCTAAATACTCATACTCAAAAAATGCTCAATGTTATTTTCCTATAAGATAATTTCAACTTTTACCATTATATTGCTATTATATTACCACCTAATCACCCTAAACTAAAATGCTAAATGTTATTTTCCTTAAGATAATTTAAATTTTTACTATTAACTACCATCCTACTAAACACTTGTTACAATGTAGTATCACCATAATGAAATTTGAACATTGTAATATCATATTGTAATCTGAACAATATTTAAAAAGTCAAACTCAATCAATTTCTCCAATATTATGTACATAGTCTATAAGCCATTAGATTAAGTGGCTCTCCTTGCACTTCTATGTAAACTTCTATGTAAAATTGCAAAGAAATAAAAATTTGTATTTGTATCACAGTGGGGTCCATGCTAACTTCCTTATGGTATATAAATATACCTAGTTGGATGAATCTAATTGTAGCCAGCTGGCCCAGTGGCTTACTATTAAGAACACAGGTGTAGCTATGACCTGCACACTTTGCCGTAATGCAATTACCAATTACGGACAAGCAAAAGACAGCAGACAATAACTGAATTATATTTCCTTCACCAAAACAAGCTGTATTTATGGTGTATTATAGCCTATGTACAGTGATCATTGAGGCAAATACAAACACAAGACACGGTGAACCAAGAGCGACCAGCAATGAAGGCAAGTCTGCCAAAGTTGTTTCATGAGTGTACCACATTGCTTCACAGCTTTGGCGGGCTTCCTTATGATTGGCTGGTAGAACCAGGTATACTGGTATAGCGATGGGGCCCCTTTGATCATTAAACCCTTAGCACCTGGTTCACTGGTCAGGAGGCATGACTACAGTGCTAGTCATGGCATTATGCCGGGTGAGCACCTCAGCATAATGCCATGACAAAAATCAAAGGCCTACCATACAGGGGGGTCTTTTTTCGTCAGTGCATTATGCTGGGTAGCAGCCATTAGCATGACGTCACGGCCTGCTGCCACACTCCACAGTGACTCCTCAGAGCTCCCGTGGTGTTGCACTTTTGTCTCTCATCTGCCT
This sequence comes from Cherax destructor, assembly GCA_009830355.1. Taxonomy (NCBI): domain Eukaryota; kingdom Metazoa; phylum Arthropoda; class Malacostraca; order Decapoda; family Parastacidae; genus Cherax; species Cherax destructor. The sequence goes on along the minus strand of WNWK01010267.1, from coordinate 23,918 downwards.
CCCTCTTTTGTCCAGTGTTCCCTTTGGTTTTGGGGCTATACATGTTTGATTATGGGTAAAAGGAAGTCTTTAACACCTGAAACTATAGCTCAAATCTTAGGGCTTCACAAAGATGGGCACCAGACAAAAGAAATAGTGGAGAATGTTGGTGTGTGTGAGTGTTCAGTGACGAACTGGGTGCAGCATTTCAAGGCTGGTGGCAGTGGCCCCTCGAAGAAGACATATGTTCGTACCTTAACTGTGTTAAAGGAGTTAGAGAGTATACCTAAGATAACTGCTAGAGAATTGAAAGAAAAGAACCCACATCTTCTCTCAGAGGTGTCTGTAAGAACTGTTAACAGATGTGTGTCAGAACTGGGCTACAGTAGTCACCGCCAGGTTAAGACCGAGCCTCCAAGCCACAGAAGAAACGCAGCTGGATTAGCAAAGAATCTTCACGGAACTCACAGTGGTCTGAAGTACTTTGGAGTGATGAAGCAACCTTCACCGTCACCTGTAACCGTGGGGACGTGCACTGGACTAGAGGTAGTGACCCGCTAGACCCACATTACACCTGTGGGACCACCAAACACCCAGACAGACTCGCTCATGGTTTGAGGGTGTTTCGGTGCTCAGAGTATTGGTGAACTCATTGTGCTTCCCCAAAACCAGTATAATTACCTGGAGTTATTGTGTGACAATTTACCTGAGGCGTTTGACAAGTGTGGGGCTACAGTTTTTATGCAGACGGTGCACCATGTCATACTGCCAAATCTGTTGTTCAGTGGCTTATGGACTGTGAAGTGAGGTTCTTTAATGACTGGCAAGGCAATTCCCCACACCTAAACCCTATTGAGAACCTCTGGTCAATAGTGAAACGAAGTTTACTGGGCAAGGATATCAGTTCCATCCCACGGTTGGAGGCTGCTCTACATGAGGCATGGAATAATACACCTCCCCAAACCCTCAAGAATTTGTGTGAGAGTCTTCCTACACGGCTGAAGGACATGATTAAGCGTAAAGAATGTAGCACCAAGTAGTGTGCAAATATTTATATTATAATCTTTTATGGTATGTGTTTGTGTTTTGGTACGTGTGTGGGGGAGAGGTGGCATAATGCCATGACTAGCACTGTATATGGGTGTCTGATATACACTGAATAAAATGCAACAGACTCTTAGCATGCCACACTTACACACTGGCCTGGAGTTTTACGACCCACTTGCCATGAGTTCTAACCCCACCCGTACCGTAGTTTGTTTGCAATCATGTTATTACGGTTCCGTGAGTCATACTGTACTACTCCTTATAGAAATAAAGTTTGATTGTTTGTTGTTTTATAGTGTAACTGCTACAACCTCCAAGCTCCATTACCTATGATCACCTATTAGACTACCACCACCTTACCATCACCCAGGAGAAGCCTACAGCACTGAGGAGAATTTTCTGAGTTGGAAGCAACCCTAATTCAATTATTTTTGCAACTTTAGCTGCAATAAACATACAGTGGACCCCCGAGTAACGAACAAAATTCATTCCAGAAGCCTGCTCAAGTGCCATTACCGAATGAATTTACTCCCGGAAGAAATAATGTCAAGTAGGTTAGTCCATTTCAGACCCCCAAAAATACACTTACAAAAGCACTTACAATATTATACTTACATAATTAAACGATTTCCGGGGTGTTCGTAACACGGGGGTCCACTGTATTATTATTAGTGTTCTAATAATTGTTTTTAACACATCGGACATTTCCAACCGAAACAGGGTGACCCAAAAAGAAAGAAAAATACTTTCATCATCATTCAACACTTTCACCATCACTCATACATAATCACTGTCTTTGCAGAGGTGCTCAGACACGACAGTTTAGAAGTCCCTCCAAACTGCCAATAACCCAAACCCCTCCTTTAACGTGCAGACATTGTACTTCCTACCTCCAGGACTCAAAGTCTGGCTAACCAGTTTCCCTGAATCCCTTCAAAAATATTACCCTGCTCACACACCAACAGCTCATCAGGTCCCAAAACCCATTCACTCCTAACATGCACACACATGCTTGCTGCACGTCCAAGCCCCTTGCACACAAAACCTCTCTTACCCTTTCCTAGGATGACCCCCACTCCTCCTCCCCTCCACTACAGATTTATACACCCTCCAAGTCATCCTATTTTGCTACATCCTCTCAAAATGACCAAACCACTTCAACAACCCCTCTGAATAATACTTTTAGTAACTCCACACTCCTAATTTCCACACTACGAATTCTCTGCATAATATTTACACCACACATTTTCCTTAGACACAACATCTCCACTACCTCCAGCCTCCTTGCTGCAGCATTTAAAACCCATGCTTCACACCCATATAAATGTGTTGGTACCACTATACTTTCATACATCCCTTTCTCTGCCTCTATGGATAACATTTTTTGTCTTCACAGATACCTTAATGCACCACTCACCATTTATCCTTCAATTCTATGGTTAACCTCGTCCTTCATAAACTCATCTGCTGACAAGTCAACTCCCAAATATCTGAACACATTCACTTCTTCCCTACTCCCTCCCTCCAATGTGATATCCAATTTTTCTTTACCTAACTCATTTGATACCCTTCATCACCATACTCTTATCTATGTTCACTTTCAACTTTCTTCCTTTACACACCCTCCCAAAGTCGTTGGATTAAATTATGGGGACTCAAATGCGAAATGGGAGTTGACACAGTTACTTTCTGCTAATGATACTGTGCTTTTGGGAGATTCTAAAGAGAAACTGCAAAGGTTAGTAGATGAGTTTGGGAGGGTGTGTAAAGGAAGAAAGTTGAAAGTGAACATAGATAAAAGTAAGGTGATAAGGGTATCAAACAAGTTAGTTAAAGAAAAATTGGAAGGAGGGAGTATGGAAGAAGTGAAGGTGTTCAGAGTAAGGTTATAATATAATTTATGTTGAATGACAGTAGAGGAAAATTGATAAAATAAGATTACAGTGGACCCCCGAGTTACGATCACCTCGGATATCGTACAATTATGTAAGTGTAATATTGTAAGTGCTTTTGTAAGTGTATTTTTGGGGGTCTGAAATGGAGTAACCTACTTGACATTATTTCTTAAGGGAGAAAATTCGTTCAGTAATGGCCCTTGAGCAGCCTTCTGGAATGAATTATGATCGTAACTCGGGGGTCCACTGTACTTAGTAATCTCTCAACTGACCAAGATACTACTGCTAACTAAGCAATAGTTCTGTAGATTTACAGATTTCTTTAATCTGTTATAAAATGAACCTGCCTAGCATGGGCCAGTAGGACTACTACCATGCTCCTCCATTCTTCTTTCTTTCTTTCAACACGCCGGCCGTTTCCCACCGAAGCTGGGTGGCCCAAAAGGAAAAACAAAAGTTTCTCCTTTTACATTTAGTAATATACTATACAGGAGAAGGGGTTACTAGCCCCTCATCCTCCATTCTTATGTTCATATATTTAACAGGCAGCAGCCTGTTAATATACCATATGACCTCCAAAAAAAATTCTAACAAAAGATCTGACAATAGTTTTTAGCCCTATTGGGTGTAGTCAACAACAACAAAAAATTACCAAAATTTGACCACCAGAAGAGGGTTAAAACTAGGTCAGTTCCAGGATGTTCCAAGGTCAGTTCCAGGGACCCAAGGAAGAAACAGAATTACTTAGCAGATTTAATCATAATAGAGCACTGATGGGAGATTTTAATTTTGTTAAAATATTTCAACTTACTGCTTTCTTGGCAGGTGTATCATCCCATTTGACCTCCATTCCCTGAACTACATGAGGTTTCATTTCTTGTTGTGCTAGAACTATAGCAGCTTGATTTTCCCCAATATCAAAATCTGTAAAACAAGACATTATTACTATAGCTTCATTTTTTATATATAATTACACATACAGTACAGTACTTTATTCTAGGTTTTTTAAAGAAACAGTGGTCCCTTGAATTACAATATTAATCCATTCCAGAAGAAGTATTGTGCCTCAAAACTATCATAACTCAAACCCCAAAATACAAGGTCTTGTGGTAATTCATTCCAAGATGCCAGAACATACCCAACCTGCCCTTTGATACTTCTCGTTATTTTAACACCTTGAAGTTTTCTGAGTTGTAAACAAGTATGTATAGGCTTCATTTTGAAATCTCCAGAGGCATTGGCACCCAACAGCAGAGTAAGCCTATCTTTCATAGACTTATGCCCAGGTAAAGCAGCAGAGCAGGGCAGGGCAGGGCAGGCAGGCAGGGCAGGCAGGGCAGGGCAAGGCAGGGCAAGGCAAGGCAGGGCAGGGCAGGGCAGGGGCAGGGCAGGGCAGGGCAGGGCAGGGCAGGGCAGGGCAGGGCAGGGCAGGGCAGGGCAGGGCAGGGCAGGGCAGGGCAGGCCAGGGAAGGGTGGGCAGGCAGGCTAAGGCAGGCTGGTTAGGGCAGGCAGGTAAGGGCAAGCAGGCAGGGCAGAGATTGGTAAAGAATTGTAGACTTAATATTTACACTTTTGTTGTCACTGTCTCCCACTGCCCACCTCTGGTACATGTACGTACACTCTCCCTTCCTACTCCACTTGAGTACCTCCCTAATACTCACCTCCAACACACCCTCCACCATCAATCTAAGACCTTTTCATCACCTTGTCTTGTCTTTGGACTGAAGCCCACCCACTGCATGCCGACCATTGATTATTGTGACCCGTGGCCTGGTGGCAAAAAGCTCTCGCTTCACACAGTGAGGGTCCGGGTTAGATTACCGGCGAGAGTGGAAACATTGGGCGTGTTTCCTTACACTGGTTGTCTATGTTCATCTAACAGTAATAATGGGTACTTGGGTTTTAGTCGCCTGATGTGGGTTGCATCCCGGGAAAAAATATACCTAATTTGCTCAAAATGCTGTGCATAACAAGCGGCTTTCTATATAGTAGTAGTAAGGCCTCACCTAGATTACGCAGCTCAGTTCTGGTCTCCATATTACAGAATGGATATAAATTCATTAGAAAACATTCAGCGACGAATGACAAAGTTAATTCATAGCATTAGAAATCTTCCGTATGAAGAAAGATTGAAGACCCTTAAATTACATTCACTTGTAAGACGAAGAATGAGGGAAGACATGATCGAGGTATATAAGTGGAAGATGGGTATTAATAAGGGGGATATAAATAAGGTCTTGAGGATATCTCTCCAAGAGAGAACCTGCAATAATGGATTCAAATTGGATAACTTTAGATTTAGAAAGGATATAGGAAAGTATTGGTTTGGAAATAGGGTAGTTGATGAGTGGAACAGTCTGCCTAGTAGGGTTATTGAAGCTAAGACCTTGGGTAGTTTCAAATTTAGATTGGATAAATTCATGATAAATTCATGAGCTTTGACAATTCCATTCACTCATGTGTGAGTCCCACTCAAATCCAACCCCTCTCACTCATGAATTTATCCAACCTAAATTTGAAACTACCCAAGGTTCTAGCTTCAATAACCCTACTAGGCAGACTGTTCCACTCATCAACTACCCTATTTCCAAACCAATACTTTCTTATATCCTTTCTAAATCTAAACTTATCTAACTTGAATCCATTATTGCGGGTTCTCTCTTGGAGAGATATCCTCAAGACCTTATTTATATCCCCTTTGTTAATACCCATTTTCCACTTGTATACCTCGATCATGTCTCCCCTCATTCTACGTCTTACAAGTGAATGTAATTTAATTAAGGGTCTTCAATCTTTCTTCGTAAGCAAGATTTTTAATGCTATGTATTAATTTAGTCATTCTACGCTGAATGTTTTCTAACGAATTTATGTCCATTCTGTAATATGGAGACCAAAACTGAGCTGCGTAATCTAGGTGAGGCCTTACTAATGATGTATAAAGCTGTAATATAACCTCTGGACTTCTATTGCTAACACTTCTTGATATAAATCCCAGTAATCTATTTGCCTTATTACGTCGCTTAGGCATTGCTGTCTTGGTTTAAGGTTGCTGCTTACCATCACCCCCAAGTCCTTCTCGCAATCTGTTTGGCTAAGTTCTACATTATTTAACTTATAAGTGCTTGGGTTATGGACACTCCCGAGCTTCAGAACCTTGCATTTATCTACATTGAACTGCATCTGCCACTTTTCTGACCATGAATTAAGTTTGTCTAAATCTTCCTGAAGTTCTATGACATCTATGTTTGAATCAATTATCCTACCTATCTTCGTGTCGTCGGCGAATTTGCTCATATCACTAGTAATTCCCTCGTCAAGGTTATTGATATATATTTTAAATAACAACGGGCCTAAGACTGATCCCTATGGAACACCACTTGTTACAAGTCCCCATTCAGATTTAACCCCATTTATGCACACTCTGCTTCCTATTGGTGAGCCATGACTCGATCCATGACAGCACTTTTCCCCCAATGCCATGAGCTGCAACTTTCTTTAACAGTCTCTGGTGCGGTACTCTATCAAAAGCCTTACTAAAGTCTAAATAAACAATATCGAATTCTTTATCGTGATCAACAGCCTCAAAAGCTTTACTGAAGAAGGTTAATAAATTAGATAGGCAGGAACGGCCCCTCGTGAATCCATGCTGAGTATCATTAATCAAATTATGGTTATCTAGATGGCTTCTAATAATATCAGCTATAATTGACTCTAGTAATTTGCCTACAATTGAGGTCAGGCTTATTGGGCAGTAATTTGACGGTAGTGACTTGTCCCCTGCTTTAACCCTTTGGGGGTCGACAGGCCTTCTCAGGAAAGTGTTCCTGGGGTCGAAAATTTTTTGGAAAAAAAAAAAAATTAATTTTTTTCTTATGAAATGATAGAGAATCTTTTTCCGATCATAACGCCACCAAAATTATGAAATTTGATCGAAAACTAACGGAATTATGCTTTCGCAAATTAGCGGTAGCCATGACACTTACGCATTGGCGATTTTGCCCACTTTGAGCTCTATTTTCGACAAATTCCAATGTTTCAGTCTCCTAAAATTATAGCTATTTCGTTAGAACTCCATTTCTTCTATCGATTGAGTACAAGAAACCGCCTATTTACCAATTTCATCTACCCAAAATAGTGGTCAGAAAATGGGAATTTTTTAATTTCACACAAATTTCAAACGATGCCAATTTCAAAATAGGGTCCAGAGTAAACAAGGCAGACATTCCTGGCACTAAAATAACATGTTCTCTGTTCATTAGTCACGTCTCCAGGCTCCTGTTCCATTACTTTTGCTTTTCATTTTAAATTTTTATTCTCACAAAAAAATAGAAGATTTACTGTTATGTATACAACTGCATCATTGTAAAAATGGTATAAATAATATCAGAGCACTTGTACATGAATATAAGACTCGCCAGTTGATGTGTATTGGAGGCATGGTGTGATTTGTTTACTCTTGAACATCGTCAAAAATCGAACATTTTCGCTACTTTGAGCTCAATTTCAAGGTACTTGTCATTGTCATACCAATCAAAATCATCTCTATTTCTGTAATATATCTTCCATTCTATAAAATGAGACCAAGAAAACGAGAATACATCAATAAATACCATACGAAAATCGACTGCAAAGTCGCTGTTTTAATCGAAAAAAACGGTCAGTTTTTTTTCTCTCATTATGCAGTGTGTACTGCAGGATTTTTTTTATACTGCGCACACTGACCACACAGACCCATTCTTTCATATGTATGCCTACCAGACGTTTTCTGTTTAAATTGAGGCCGCTAGAATTTGGGCGTACTAGTACGGCACCAACCCCTGCTCGTAAAACGTACTAGTACAGCACCGACCCCCAAAGGGTTAAAAATAGGAATTACATTAGCCATCTTCCACATATCAGACACTACACCTGTTTGAAGAGATAAATTAAAAATGTTAGATATTGGTTCACAGAGTTCCATTTTGCATTCCTTAAGAACCCTTGCAAAAGCTCATCAGGACCAGCGATTTATTTTGTTTCAGTCGGTCTAGTTGTTTCATAACCATTTCGCTAGTGACTGTGATATTACATAATTTATCTTCTTCTGGGCCTCTGTAAAAATTAATTACCTGGATATTATTAGTGTCTTCCTGTGTGAAAACCGAGAGAAAATAATTATTAAAAATAGAGCACATATCATTCTCCTTGTCAGTAAGATGCCCAGAGTTATTTTTAAGGGACCTATCTTATCCCTAACTTTTGTTCTATAAACCTGAAAAAACTTTTGGGTTAGTTTTGAATCCTAGCAACTTTAATTTCATAGTCCCGTTTAGCTTTTCTTATCCCCTTTTTTAACGTCCCTCTTAATGTCAGTATACTGATTTATAAGATGACCCTCATCTCTTTTTATGCGCCTATAAATTCCTTTCTTCTGCCCTAAAAGATACTTGAGCCTATTATTCATCCATTTTGGGTCATTTCTACTTGATCTAATTTCTTTATATGGGATAAATGTTCTTTGGGCAGTCTGTATAGTGTTAAGAAAACTGTCATATTGATACCTCTCTTCGTTACCCCAGTCCACAGTTGATAAATGTTCTCTAAGTCCATTATAATCTGCTAAGCGAAAATCTGGGACCGTTACTGAATTATCCCTACTATCATACATCCATTCAATGCTAAAGGTAATTGACTTGTGGTCGCTTGAGCCGAGTTCCTCTGTAATTTCTAAATTATTAACAAGGGTTTCCTTGCTTGCCAGAATCAAGTCAAGTAGGTTATTACCCCTTGTAGGTTCTGTTACAAACTGCTTCAAAAAGCAATCCTGAACTACTTCTAAAAAGTCGTTAGATTCTAAATTCCCTGTCAAGAAATTCCAATCAATCTGACTAAAGTTAAAGTCCCCTAGAATTACTACATTATCGTGCCTTGTGGCCTTAACAATTTCCTCCCATGTAGTCTCCCTTGTTCCCTATCTAAGTTTGGAGGACGGTAAATCACGCCTAAAATTAATTTTTCACACCCCTCTGAAAATTCTATCCAGACAGACTCTGTATGTGTTATTTCAGACTTTATACCCGTTTTTATGCAACAATTTAAATGATCACGGACAGAGTGACACCCCATCCCCCCTTCCCGATACTTCTGTCTACTTGGAACAATTTAAAACCCTGAATGTGACATTCGGCAGGCAAGTCCCGATTTTTCATATTAAACCATGTCTCAGTTATTGCAAAAACATCAATATTACCCGTACTTGCAACTAATCTCAACTCATCCATCTTATTCCTAGCACTACGACTATTGGTGTAATATATATTTAAAGACCCTCCTTTCTCTTTACCCTTCCTGCTCATTTCTGTTTTTCCACTATACCTATTACTATCCTTGTCATCTAGTGTCACTAGCTTTCCACTATCCACCTTATCCTGCCTATTACTGGTTCTAGTACTTATAATATTACTACAGTGGGACTTCACTGTTTTCCCCCCAAAACCCATACCACTAACTATTTCTAGTTTAAAGCCCTAACAGCTCCCTCTACTGCAGTTGCCAGTGCCCCCACCCCAGACCTGGATAAGTGAACCCCATCCCTGGCATACATGTCATTTCTGCCATAGAAGAGGTCCCAGTTGTCAATGAATGTTACTGAATTTTCCTTACAGTATTTGTCCAGCCAGCAATTGACACCAATTGCCCTGGACAACCATTCATTTCCAACTCCTCTCCTTGGCAAAATACCACAAATGACAGGGTTCCCACCCTTCTTCCTAATTATGTCTATTGCTGACCTAAACCTGCTAATCAGGTCCTCACTCCTACGTCTGCCAACATCGTTGCCTCCAGCACTGAGACAGATAATAGGATTGCTCCCATTACCTCTCATGTCGTCGTCCAGACGGCTAACAATATCCTCCATCCCAGTCCCAGGAAAGCAAACCCTCTGTCTCCTACTCCTATCATTCAAACAGAAAGCCCTATCCATGTACTTAACCTGGCTGTCCCCAACAACAACAATGTTTTTACCTTCCTTGGTGTTGTTCGTCGTGACGCTCCCAGAAGTCGACTCACATTCATCGGGTAGCACGGAGAATGGGTTCGATGTTTCCACAACAATCTCCTGGGTCTTCGTTGTTTCTACCTCTCCACCCGTCCTCTTGATCCTTAACTTTGTCCCATGCGTTCTAGCCACTATCCAGGTTCCTTTCTTGGCTTGAGGATTCTCAACAGGAGGATTACTACGAATCCTCTTGTTTTCCTCAGTCAGTCGCTGTATCTCAAGCTTAGCTACCCTCAGTTCTTCCTTCAGCTGTTGGTAGAGTAGCTCAGATGACACAACATATGTCTTCTCTCACCCAAATCCAGTCATACTAGCCAACACAGTTAATGCCGAATTACAGAAAATATCAACATGGATGATGACAAATAAGCTTACTCTCAATACGGACAAGACCTACTTCATTCAGTTTGGAAACAAAGCTGCAAATTTTCCACTTAACATAACGCTAAATGGTTCACCCATCACAAGGCTCACAGAAGGAAAATTCCTAGGAATCCACCTTGACAGTAGTCTTAAATTCCAAACACACATACAACAAATTTCCAAGAAAATCTCAAGGACAGTAGGTATATTATCTAAGAAATGCTATTATGTGCCACAACCAGCTCTCATTGCACTATATCATTCTCTTATCTACCCTTATCTCACCTATGGAATCTGTGCATGGGGCTCAACAACATTAAATCACCTTAGACCACTCATAACCCAGCAAAAGGCTGCAGTCAGGATGATAACAAATTCCCACTCTAGACAGCATACTCCACCTATATTCAGAACCTTAAAACTACTCACCATAAAAAATATTCATACCTATTCATGTGCCTTCTACATACATAAAACTCTACATGCTAATATCAACCCTGCGCTCAGAATTCTCCTCAACAACTTTAATAGGTCCCACGAACATGACACAAGACACAGATCACTATTTGACATAACCCAGAGTCCATACTAACCAATGTAAAAATTCTATGCACATAAAGGGCCCCAGAATCTGGAATTCATTACCAGTAAATATTAAGTTAACCTTGTCGGAAAATCAATTCAAGACTCTTCTCAAAATCACCTACTCACCCTATACTAAATACTCATACTGTAACAAACTTTCAAACCCAATATTATTTTACTTAAGATAATCTCAATTTGATATGTTCATCCTCCTTAACACTTGTTGCAATTTCATATCATCATATTGTCATTTAAAATCTTATAGTATCATCATTTTCTTAATTTGAAATAAAATATATAACTAGAAGAAACTCTATAAATTTTTCTAGTATTGTTATTATACTAGTATAGCATCAACATACTGTAACTTGAAATAAAATATACAACTAGATTAAACTCAACCAATTTCTCTTGTATTGTCTTTTAATAGTATGTATAACCATATTATAATTTAAAATAATACAGAACTAGAATAAACTCAATCAATTTCTTTAGCATTAAGTACTTAGTGAATAAGTCTTTAGAATAAACTGCCCCTAATGCCATGGCATGCCAGTGGCACTCCTTGCATTACAGTTTTATAATTGTAACTACCAATAACAGTGTACACTTGTAACATGCATCGAAATGATAACAAATTCCCACTCTAGACAGCATACTCCACCAATATTCAAAAGTCTCAAACTACTCACCGTAAAGAACATTCATACTTACTCTTGTGCCTACTACATAGTATATAAAACTTTACACTCTAATATAAACCCTCTGCTCAAAACTCTCCTCACCAACTTTAATAGGACCCATGACCACAACACAAGACACAGATCACTTTTTGATATACCCCGTGTTCATATCAACCTATGTAAAAATTCTATGCACATAAAGGGCCCCAGAATCTGGAATTCATTACCAGTAAATATTAAGATAATCTTGTCTGAAAATCAATTTAAGACTCAACTCAAAAACCACCTACTCACCCAAAACTAAATGATACTATAAACTACTTTGAAAAATGCTCATTATTACTTTCCTATACGATAATCTCAATTTTTAATAATATGTTACTATTATGTTACCCCTACTCATATTATAAGTTAATGTCAAAAATGCTCAATGTTATTTTCCTTAAGATAATCTCAATTCCATATTATCATTCAAGAATCTTAACACCTGTAACAATCTAATATCTAATATCATTATATAATAATTTAAACAGTAAAATTTCATCATATTGTAATTTTGAAAATAATTTTTAACTAGAATAAACTCAATAAATTTCTCTAATATTAAGTACATAGTTTTTAAGGACTAGAATAAGCTGCCCCTAATGCCATGGCATGTCAGTGGCTCTCCTTGCACTCAATTTACATTGTAACTACTGATACCTATGTAATCTGCAATCTGCAATGAAATAAAATTTGTTTGTTTGTTTGTTTATTATTATTATTATATTATTATTAAGAGAGGACATCATCTTCAGATTCACAGGCCTGTATACCTTGTACATGTACTTGTAGAAATAAAGATATTATATTACTGTATATATTATATTATATTGCAATATCTCAATTTTTCACTGCAACTCAAAATTAAATTTCTTTACGAGGGTAAATTGTAACTCAAAGGAACACTCTTAGTCATGGAGCCTTCTCTTCAAAACTTTTTTTTATATAAAAGTACAAAGGTAGTGCAGTACTATACTGTACTTAAATTTCATATTATCATAAGTCAGACTATAGCCTCGGTTATACAGTTGAACCCTGAAATTAGCAAAAGCAACATGCTTAAATGCCTCATAAACTCCCTCATAATATAAAATTCTCTGTACCATTTTCTTTCAGATTTGGGTTTTTCCTGTGTTTCAGCTGTATTACAGTATTTAATTTTAATCAAGGGAAACATTAACATTTAAGAGTCATATGGTGCCTGTTGAATGTGGAATAGGAGGCATTTAGGTTCAATCCAAAGAAAGGGACAATATGCTCTCTTCCTTGGTTCAAAAGCCCTCACTGCATCAAGGCATCTCCCTTCAGAGGTTTAAGAGTTCCAGAAAGAAAAAGCTATTTGAGTATGGGAAAAATTAGCAGATCATAGTATTTTGAAATCCAATGGTTAGTTCCCAATTCAGAGCTGGTGTGAAAAAAGAACACTGAAAAAATCACATAAAAGTTAAGTTATTCATGGAAACCCTTCAGTAAAAACATTAGAGAAGCATGTGATTTATAAAACTCGCAAATTTCCGGGTTCGACAGCATAATAAAATTTATATATAAATCTTTATGAGGATCATAAAAATGGGGCTCCTTGAGGCCTGAAGATGTTATGTACCATGTTATTTAAATTTAGGCATTATACTTTAAGCAGTATGCTCAATCATATCAAAGATATTATTTATCTTTGCCTTACAGTACTTACGAAGAGCCTTTTTGTCATCACCTTCATGGTTGTTTTCACCCTTTCGTTTAGATTGCAGTTGTGGAAAACTTTTAAGTTCTTTAACAGTAGAATATGCAGAATTGAATATGCAGAGGGCTAGGTAACCAGTAATAACAACTTGGATAATACACACAGCCAAGAGGATCCGGCGCAGGATGAGCCCTGGTCCTTTAGACATCTGCTGAAGATAAAAGTAAAAACAATGGCAATTACTATGATAGCTTACACAGCTACAAATTTTAACTATGCTACATGAATTACACCATATGCAAAACTTCATCAATTAAATCATTAGAAAAGAGATAGTGTATATGAATCATGTATAACAAAAGATTGCTCAATCTAGGAAGCTCTCAAATGCTAAAAAGTGATGCCATATGGATCTTGATATGGCACTAACTGCAAACCATACACACATAGACTTAATGAACAAAGTATTAAACCTTTGCATACCCTGTGATTCTCCAGCAAGGATTTCTCTTGTGCTTCCTTCGTGTAATACTGTAAATATACAATAATACTTTCAAGTACAGTATATATGAAGCACTTCAATAATGAATGAACTTATTCTTCCTTTATAATATATAAATGATTCTATTATAATGTACTCCTTAAATTCCTAAATTACTACTATTATTACATTCACGAGAGAGAATGCTAAACTCATAGAGGTCAACATAGGCTCCTGGTGAAAATGGGAGGTAATCTGGTTCATTCCAAGGAAAGAGAGGATATATCTAATTCTTTGGATCAAGAGCCCCACTGGCATCAAGGTACCTCCCATTAGGAGTCAAATTCTTAAAGATCTTGTAAGCCACAGAATGTGAAATTTGTATACTATATGTGATTTCAGAACTGTTCATTGTATGAGGCCTTACATTCACTCACTGCTTAAAGTATGGTAGATGTACATGTATGTTAAAATAATTAAAAAATGACTGCTTAATTTAGTGATTATTTTAATCAGGGGAAAGTACTAAAAACAATGGTTAATATAATGCCTGGGGAAATGTGAGGCATTCAGATTTGATTCAAGGAAGGGAAGAATAAGTCCAGTTCCTTGCATCAAGAGCCCTCACTGGCATCAAGGTACCTCTCTGAGGGGAATATATTGTTCCAAAGATGGATATTTAATAGCTTAACAAATATGGCAGATCCCAGAGTAGTATAGTAGTACAAAGTGAAGGCAGAAGCTGCCACAGAGAAAAAAACTGTTCAAGGCACAGTACTCTCCCCACTTCTGTTTCTCATTCTTATACCCAACATAGACAGGTACATAAATCATAGCACCATAGCAAATTTGCTGATCCTGTCTACCTGGAGAGTGTTCTGAGGGGTCAACACCCTAGTGGCCCAATCCAAGACCAGCCCTCCCAGTGGAAGCATGACCAACTAGGCCGTTAGTGCTAGCTGCACAAATTCCACTGCATGCACAATAGCACAGCTGACCAGGAAATAACTTGAGAAACTTGTCAAGTTTTCTCTTGAAGACAGCCTGGGATCTGTTAGCACTCCCCCTTGTATATATACAGTAGGGCCCTGCTTTACAGTGTTTTGCCTTACGGCGTTCCACTAATACAGTGATTTCAAATTATGACCAAAACTCTTTATACGGCAACCCGTCTTTCTAATACGGCATGCCCCACCCGGTTTGTTTACATTCTCCGTGAGCACATCTCTATTATGTCTGGAAACTTTCCAAAATTTCAAGTGTTTTAAAGTTTTTGCATATTTTATATGTACTCCGATAATTATACTTATGTGTACCTGTACCTAAATAAACTTACACACTGTGTGAGCATGCAGGTACACATTAAAATCACCAAGAGTGTCCCTCTAGTCTTAACACCATAGTAATAATACTAATACGTAATAATAATCACTCTTGGGCACATTAAATGGCTTATTTTATGTTAATATAGACATTTTCATTAATCCATCTATGATATTTTCTTCAAAATTATATAAGAAACACATTACATAGCATATAAACATGCTATGTTTATATGCTATGAAGGGGTGGTAGTCAGGCGGAGGCAAAACATTACGTTTTCTCTGGACCAGCATCAGAGAAAACGTGTATGAATCTGCGTTGGCCCAGTCACTCCATTTAATACATAACGCTTTTGTTTACAATTCTCGGCATGAATTATTCATTACTTCTCCCTTCGTTTATGATGGCATCTATAGGTAGTTGTTAGAAACGATTAAACTCAGTGAACATGGTATGTCGATGGTAATAATATGGCTCTGGGCCGCATTAAATATCGTACAGCTATGTAGCCCAGGCTACCTACCGGCTACCTACATCTACCTACACCTGACGTCCTACAAATAAATACAGTGGACCCCCGCCAAACGAGCAAAATTCATTCCTAAAGCCTGCTCAAGTGCCATTACCGAATGAATTTACTTCCTTAAGAAATACGTAATGTCATGTAAGTTAGTCTATTTCAGACCCCCAAAAATACACTTCCACAAGCACTTACAATATTATACTTACAGTATTAGTCTACCCGAAATGCCTAGGCATGCTAGTGGCCTTCTTTGTAATTAATATTTTATAACATGTAAACCACACATTGTAAGCTTTACAAGGAAATAAACATTTTGATTTTTTTTTTATTATTTCTCCGAGCCATATAAATAATGCATAACCAGGGGCTTTCCATGTGGGTACTATCCAATGTCATCCAATCTTGTAAATAAGTAGAAAGTTTATTTAGGTACAGGTACACACAAATACAATTAACATAAATAGTAACATAAGTGTAAATTATCTCAGATAACCCAAAAAGTCAGACAAAGTGGACATTCAAGTGTTTATTTGTGCCAGTAAGTTTTCATTTTGGTCTCATACATAATTTAAAACTTTTATAATGATTTTATATATTAAATTATGTCAACTTTAATCTAGGGTAATCTAAGTGCTAAACCCATAAGGGTCATACAGGTTTGTATGACAAGATAAGATAGGATAAGATGTTGGGATTTTTAAGCCGAGGGAGTGTTAGCCAACTAGGATAACCCAAGAAAGTCAGTGCATCATTGAGGAAAGAAGAGAGCACTGCAGCAGGCCTAGTGGCCCATGCTAGGCAGGTCCAAGGACTGTGTCTTATTTCCATTGTGATCCTTCAATCTTGTCCCACGGGATGCGACCCACACCAGTGAAATAAATGATGGGGAAACAGGTGTAGACAAGGACACACACAAAACAGTGGTACAAACTAGCAATACCACGGTGGATAGTAAACAAGGGGATGCCCAGGAAAATACTGAAGATAAATTACCGGAAAAAGTTGAAGACTCCATTGTTAGCACCAGTAACAAAGGCAGACACGAGACAGGAACACACCCACCAATGGGGAACACAGTCACAAAAAAACAGGGCAAACGGAAACCAGGCCTATGTGAATACTATGCACTTGGTATCTGCAGGCATGGAAAATCTGGGAAATCAGATGGGTCATGCAATTATGATCACCCCAGAAAATGCAGTGACCATATGAAAACAGGCAAATGCAACCTCCCGTCCTGTAAGTTTTTCCACCCTGAAATGTGCCACACATCAATTCAGGAAAGACAGTGCTACAACTTATATTGCCAGGCATACCACCTAAAGGGTACGAGGCGACACAGACCATCCAGACCATGGCAAAATCTGGGTAGCCACAGCCACTCCGGAGAGAGAGGTTTTTTAGTGCCAGGAAGAAAAAAAAAGCTGGCAGGAAATGACAGAAATTGTACACCAACTGAAAGCATTTCTGGAGTGGAATCAGTCAGTGGCCTACTCTCCATTACAACAGATATTAGAGCCAGAAAAAAGACCCCCCATACCACCAATACCACCAATCCAACTACATTCATCTTTGCTAATATACAGGGTCTAAAGCCAGCAACCAACAACAAGGTACCTTTTATTCGTGGACTGCTTACAGAGTCAAACGCTATGTTTGCGGCTTTCACAGAGACCCACATAAGAGATCACTTGGACAATGAAATATGGATCCCGGGCTACAACCTATACAGGTGTGACAGAGTGAACAGGCAAAAAGGGGGGGTTGGCCTGTATATCACAGAGTCACTTATATGTTCAGAACTACTAAATGCCTCAAATGATGTAGTTGAAGTACTAGCAATAAAGGCTTGAGAATCAAAACCTAGTCATCGTGGTGGATCACAAGCCCTCCGGATGCAACGTCCCAACAATTCCAGGAACAGCTTCTGAAAATTGACCACTGTCTGGAAAATCTTCCAGCTCCTGCCCCAACATCTTGCTACTGGGGATTTCAACCTCAGGCACCTAAAATGGAGGAACATTGCAAACAATGTGGTAGCAGAGATAACACCAGGAGGCAGCTCAGATGAAAATTCACACATGCATGAACTTTTAAATCTCTGCAACAAATTCACCTTAAACCAACAAATAGTGGAGCCCACAAGATTAGAGAATACGCTGGACCTCATCTTCACCAACAATGATGATCTGATACGAAATGTCATCATATCAAAAACAATATACTCAGATCACAACTTAATAGAGGTCCAGACATGCATGCAGGGAGCCCCAGATCAACAAAATGTGATCAGCCATGAGGTAGCCTTCTCCAAATTCAACTTCAATAACAAAAACATAAGGTGGGACCAAGTAAACCAAGTCCTAAATGATATAAACTGGGAAGATTGCCTAAGCATCACGGATCCCAACCTATGTCTAGAACAAATTAACTCTGTGGTACTCGAGGTTTGCTCAAGGCAAATTCCCTTAAGGAAAAGGAAGAGAAGATGCAAACTAGAAAGAGAGGCGCTCCCTATACAGGCGAAGGCAAAGAATAACGGAGCGGCTACAGGAGGCCAATACTATCTCTGAAATACGTAGGGAGACACTAGTCAGAGAAATAGCAAACATTGAATTAAAACTAAAGGAATCTTACAGGAATCAAGAGACACAGGAAGAACAAAAAGCCATAAATGAAATTGAAAGAAACCCAAAGTATTTCTTTTCCTATGCAAAATCAAAGTCGAGAACAACCAGTATTGGGCCCCTACTTAAACTGGATGGGTCCTACACAGATGACAGCAAGGAAATGAGTGAGTTACTTAAGTCCCAGTATGACTCAGTTTTTAGCGAGCCACAAACCAGACTGAAAATCGAAAACCTAAATGAATTTTTTATGAAAGTGCCACAGAATTTGACAGACGCATGCCTTTCTGACATCACCACGACGCCAAATGACTTCGAAAAGGCAATAAATGACATGCCCATGCACTCTGCTCCAGGCCCAGACTCATGGAACTCCATGTTCATCAAGAACTGCAAGAAGCCCCTATCACATGCTTTTAACATCTTATGGAGAGGAAGCATGGACACTGGGATCGTCCCGCATCTACTAAAAACAACAGACATAGCCCTGCTCCACAAAGGGGGCAGTAAAGCAATAGCAAAGAACTACAGACCAATTGCGCTAACGTCCCATATCATAAAAATCTTTGAAAGGGTTCTAAGAAGCAAGATCGCCACCCATCTTGATACCCATCAGTTGCACAACCCAGGACAGCATGGGTTTAGAGCAGGCCGCTCCTGTCTGTCCCAACTACTGGACCACTACGACAAGGTCCTGGATGCTCTAGAAGATAAACAGAATGCAGATGTTATATACAGTGGTACCTCGAGTTACGATGGTCCCCAAAATCGCCCTTTTATGTAAGTTTATTTTTTTAAATGCTTTTGTAGGTATATTTTTGGGTGTGTAAAAGGACTAGTCTATTTTACATTATTCCTTATGGGGATAAATTCGTTTGGTAATGGCACTTGAACAGCATTCTCGAACGAAAAAATATCGTAACTCGAGGTACCACTGTACACAGATTTTGCAAAAGCCTTTGACAAGTGTGACCATGGTGTAATAGCACACAAAATGCGTGATAAAGGAATAACAGGAAAAGTTGGTAGATGGATCTATAATTTCCTAACATGTAGAACACAAAGAGTAGTAGTCAACAGAGTAAAGTCTGAGGCAGCTACTGTAAAAAGCTCTGTTCCACAAGGCACAGTACTTGCTCCCATCCTATTCCTCATCCTCATATCAGATATTGACAGGGATATAAGCCACAGTGCTGTGTCTTCCTTTGCAGATGACATCCGAATCTGTATGACAGTGTCCACCGTTGAAGAAACGGCTAGACTCCAAGCAGACATAAACCAAATCTTTAAATGGGCTGCAGAAAACAATATGAAGTTCAATGATGAGAAATTTCAATTACTCAGATACGGAAAACGTGAAGAAATTAAAATCTCTTCGGAGTACAAAACTAATTCCAACCACACAATAGAGCGAAAAACTAATGTCAAAGACCTGGGAGTGATCATGTCAGAGGATCTCACCTTCAAGGACCATAACAAAGTAGCAATTGCATCTGCTCGAAAAATGACAGGATGGATAACGAGAACCTTCAAAACCAGGGATGCCAAGCCCATGTTGACACTTTACAGATCGCTTGTTCTATCTAGGCTAGAATATTGCTGCACACTAACGTCACCTTTCAAGGCGGGTGAAATTGCTGAACTTGAAAATGTGCAGAGAACCTTCACCGCACGCATAAGTGCGATAAACCACCTCAACTACTGGGAACGCTTGAAGTTCCTAAACCTGTACTCTAGAAGCAGGCGGAGAGATACATTATTATATACACATGGAAAATTCTCGAGGGCTTAGTACCAAACTTGCACACAAAAATCACTCCCTACGAAAGCAAAAGACTCGGCAGGCGATGTAACATCCCCCCAATGAAGAGCAGGGGTGCGACTAGCACGTTGAGGGACAACACAATAAGTGTCAGTGGCCCAAGATTGTTCAACTGCCTCCCAGCATACATCAGGGGGATTACCAACAAACCCCTGGCTGTCTTCAAGCAGGCACTGGACAGGCACCTAAAGTCGGTACCTGACCAGCCGGGCTGTGGTTCGTACGTTGGACTGCGTGCGGCCAGCAGTAACAGCCTGGTTGATCAGGCTCTGGTCCAACAGGAGGCCTGGTCACAGACCGGGCCGCGGGGGCGTTGACCCCTGAAATTCTCTCCAGGTAGACTCCAGGTAGTCCACTAACACCCAAGTACCTACTTACTGCTAGGTGAACAGGGACAACAGGTGTAAGGTAACATGTCCAACATTCCACCCGTGCCGGAGATTGAACCACGGACACTCAGTGTGTGAAGCTAGTGCGTTTGCTGTCTTACATGAGGGTATATACCAACCATGTATAACGGAACACAATAACAAAAATTATATTGAATGGTCAAACATTGGGGGTTCAGACTTATGGTGACGGCAACTGAACATATCATTCATATCCAGCTCTTGGTCTTTATCTCTCAACTTACGTCTGGTATCCTGGTGGGTGAGGCTGACACTCTTCTCTCTGCCATGGTGTCATAGAGGCTTCACTATACCATAGTGGTAGAGGCTTCACTATACCATGGTGTTAGAGGCTTCACTATACCATGGTGTCATAGAGGTTTCACTGTATCATGGTGTCATAGATGCTTCACTGTACTATGGTGTCATAGAGGCTTCATTATATCACGGTGTCAGTGGTTCCACCATGGTGTCAGCTTCACTATGCTCAACATAACACCAACATTACACATGCGCACTAACAAACTATGTACACACGCCTCCACTCAAATTTACAACATTAATAAAGTTGTCTTATCATGAATACATGTATTAAGCTGATCATTTTCGGTCTCTGTATTTTATACTTTTAATTCATATTCTTGAAGTCATTATTGCCTTCATTTTAACTTTGTATGGTATGATGGTGTACCATTTTCCTATTCCAAGTCTGACAAGAAAAAATAAAAATAACATTTATCTTCAATGTAACTTACGTTTCCTATTATAAATTATAAATGAATGATTTCATGATGATCTTTTTAGGTTTTGTTTGTTTTGATGCAAATATATTTACGCAGATACTCCCATGGTTTATTGACATGCACCTGTCCATCCTCAACATTTTTGTTTTATAATGAATACAAGGACACTGCAGCTACACTGATTCATGTCAGATTTTGCAATGTTACAGCAGTAACAATATTTACTTAATTCAACAATTACACAACATTAACTTAACAGATGAACCTTATATTTAGAACATTAAACTCCAATATAAACCCAGCACACGCGCTTTATGACCCTTGTAGGTTTAGCGCTTCTTTTTTATTATAGTATTAATACAACAGTACACACAGGCATATCACAAGGCACAAAACACTCTTCAACATCCCTCATGTCAGTCTCCACTTTGCAAAAATGTAATGCACATAAAGTGCCCCCAAGATCTGGAATTCATTGCCTGAACCGGCAAAAGTTACCTTTCCTGCCAGTCAATTTAAGGCTGGTGGTCTGGTGGCTAGAGCTCTGATTCCCGGCGGGTGAAACAAACAAACAAACAAACAAACAAATTTTATTTCATTGCAGGTTACATGGGTATCGGAAGTTACAATGTAAATTGAGTGCAAGGAGAGCCACTGACATGCCATGGCATTAGGGCAGCTTATTCTAGTCCTTAAAAACTATGTACTTAATATTAGAGAAATTTATTGAGTTTATTCTAGTTAAAAATTATTTTCAAAATTACAATATGATGAAATTTTACTGTTTAAATTTTTATATGATGATATTAGATCTTAGATTGTTACAGGTGTTAAGATTCTTGAATGATAATATGGTATTGAGATTATCTTAAGGAAAATAACATTGAGCATTTTGACATCAACTTATAATATGAGTAGGGGGTAACATAATAGTAACATATTATTAAAAATTGAGATTATCGTATAGGAAAGTAAAATGAGCATTTTTCAAAGTAGTTTATAGCATGATCATTTGGTTTGGGTGAGTGGTGGTTTTGAGTTGAGTCTTAAATTGATTATCAGACAAGATTATCTTAATATTTACTGGAATGAATTCCAGATTCTGGGGCCCTTTATTCAAAATTTTTACATAGGTTGATATGAACAGGGTATATCAAAAAGTGATCTGTGTCGTGTTGTGGTCATGGGTCCTATTGTTGGTGAGAGGTTTTACAGAGGTTTATATTAGAGTGTAAAGTTTTATATATGTAGTAGGCACAAGAGTGATGAATGTTCTTTACGGTGAGTAGTTTGAGACTTTTGAATATTGGTGGAGTTGTCAGAGGGAATTTGTTAATTTGACTGCGGCCTTTTGTTGTGTTATGAGTGGTCTAAGGTGATTTAACGTTGTTGATCCCTATGCAAGATTCCATAGGTGAGATACGGGTAGATAAGGAATGATATAGTGCAAGGAGAGCTGATTGAGGTAATAATAGCGTATCTTTGATAATAGCCTACTGTCTTGAGATTTTCTTGGAAATTTGTTGTTATGTGTTTGGAATTTAAGGCTACTGTCAAGGTGGATTCCTAGGAATTTTCCTCTGTGAGTCTTGTGATGGGTGTCCATTAATGTTATGTTTTGGAACATTTGGACTTTGCTTAAACTGTATGAAGTAGGTCTTGTCAGTATTGAGAGTGCTTGTTAGTCGTCATCCAGTGATATTTTCTGTAATTGGCATTAAATGTTGCCAGTATAACTGGATTTAGTGAGAAGACATATTTGTGTCATCTGCAAAAAAATGGGTTTGAGTATTGTGATGCATTCGTAGGTCATTTTGTAAATGAGAATAGAGGGCCCCAGGACACTTCCTTGAGGGACCCGACTGTTTGGTTGTGTGGAAGAGTTCTCTCCATTTGTGTACACGTTAGTTACCATTTTGTCCTAGGCACTGTCGATTAAACTAGGCCTGTTGTATGTATGTTTGTGTGTGTGTGTGTGTGTGTGTGTGTGTGTGTTAGTTACCATTTTGTCAGGCACATGTCGATTAGACATAGGCCTGTTGTATGTATGTGTGTGTGTGTGTGTGTGTGTAACGAAACACTTCGAAATGTTTTGTGTGTACACTCACCTATTTGTACTACCTATTTGTGGTTGCAGGGGTCTTTGTGTGTGTGTCTTGTGTGTGTCTTTGTGTGTGTGTGTGTGTGTGTGTGTGTGCTCCCATTTGTACTCACCTATTTGTGGTTGCAGGGGTCGGTCATAGCCCTGGCCCCGCCTCTTCACTGATTGCTACTAGGTCCTCTCTCTCCCTGCTCCATGAGCTTTTAAACCCAGTCTTAAAACTATGTATGGTTCCTGCCCCACTATGTCGTTTCTAAGCTATTCCCTTCCTGACAATCTATGACTGAAGAAATACTTCCTAACATCCCTTTGACTCATGGAGTCTTCAACTTAATTATGACCCCTTGTTTCTGTTTCCCCCCTCTAACATCTTGTCTCTGTCCACCTTATCTATTCCTGGTATTTTATTGTGTTATCATGTCTCCCCTAACCCTCCTGTCCTCTAGTGTCGTCAGGCCGATTTCCCTTAACCTTTCTTCGTAGGACAATCTTTAGCTCTGGGACTAGTCTTGTTGCAAACCTTTCCTTTTCTAATTTCTTACCGGCTTGACCAGGTGTGGGTTCCAAACCGGTGCTGCATACTCCAGTATGGGCC
>WNWK01010266.1:65000-71248 GCA_009830355.1 Cherax destructor | reverse complement strand
TTTCATAATTACAATGGTTGTTGATGCCATCTATAATGGTACCACACACTCATCCTTGTTTACAGGGTAAAAGTGTTTCTTACTATTCTTCAAGAGATACAAGAGAGTCTTGCAGTACTTCCTGGACTTTTATTTTGCACCTGTTGCTTCACCCCTTTTGAGATAAATGCTCTTTTTCCTCTTCAGTTCTACTGCTGCTTCCCTCTTCTTTAACATTCTTCCTTTCTCTCTCTCCTTCCTCCTCTGTCCAACCTCTTTCACACTGTGATGAAGTTGTGGGGTATGCACAGAGTGCATGAGTGGGAGTGTGCACGAGTGGGGGTGCATTAGTGGGGTTGTGCAGAGTGGGAGGGGTGCACGAGTGGGAGGGGTGCACGAGTGGGAGGGGTACGAGTAGGGGTGTGCATGAGTGGTGTGCAGGTGAAGGTGTGCACAAGTGGGGGTGTGAATAAGTGGGGTGTGCACAAGTGGGGTGTGCACAAGTGGGGGTGTCACAAGCGGGGCTGTGCATTAGGGGGGGTGTGAATGAGTGGTGCCTAAATGGGTGTGTGCATGAGTGGGGGTATGCACGAGTGGTGTGCGTGAGCAGGGAGTGCATGAGTGGGGGTGTGCACAAGTGGTGTGAGTGGGGGTGTGCGTGAGCAGGGAGTGCATGAGTGGGGGTGTGCACAAGTGGTGTGAGTGGGGGTGTGCATCAGTGCACGAGTGGGATGTGCATGAGTGGGAGTGTGCATGAGTGGGAGTGTGCATGAGTGGGAGTGTACACAAGTGGTGTGTGTGAGTGGGAGTGTGCATGAGTGGGGGTGTACTCACTCACCTCACCTAATTGTGGTTGCAGGGGTCGAGACTCAGCTCCTGGCCCCACCTCTTCGCTGTCCGCTACTGGGTCTCTGCTCTCCCTGCTCCATGAGCTTTATCATACCTTGTCTTAAAACTATGTATGGTTCCTGCCTCCACTATATCTTTCTCTAGACTATTCCACTTCCTGACTACTCTGTGGCTGAAGAAATGCTTCCTAACATCCCTTTGACTCATCTGAGTCTTCAGCTTCCAGTTGTGTCCCCTTGTTTCTGTGTTCCCTCTCTGGAACATCCTGTCACTGTCTACCTTGTCAATTCCCCGCAGTATTTTGTATGTCGTTATCATGTCTCCTCTGACCCTTCTTTCCTCCAGTATTGTTAGTCCTATTTCCCTCAACTTTTCTTCATAGGACAGACCCCTGAGTTGTGGAACTAACCTTGTCGCAAACCTTTGCACTTTCTCTAGTTTCTTTACGTGCTTGACCAGGTGTGGGTTCCAGACTGGTGCTGCATATTCTAGTATGGGCCTGACGTACACGGTGTACAGTGTCTTGAACGATTCCTTGTTAAGGTAACGGAACACTAATCTTAGGTTTGCCAGTCGCCCATATGCTGCCGCAGTTATCTGGTTGATGTGTGCCTCCGGAGACGTCCTTGGCGTTATACTCACCCCTAGGTCTTTCTCCTTTGCCGAGGTTTGTAGCCTTTGTCCGCCTAGCCTGTACTCTGTCAGCGGTTTTCTTTGCCCTTCTCCGATCTTCATGACTTTGCATTTGGTGGGACTGAATTCGAGAAGCCAGTTGCTAGACCAGATGTCGAGCTTGTCCAGGTCTGTTTGCAGTCCTGCTTGGTCCTCTTCCGATGTGATTCTCCTCATTAATTTCACATCATCTGCGAACAGAGACACTTCTGAGTCTATCCCATCCGTCATGTCATTTACATATACCAAGAATAACACTGGTCCTAGGACTGACCCTGCGGTACACCGCTCGTCACAGCGCCCACTGTGATACCTCATCACGCACCATGACCCGTTGTTGCCTCCCTGTGAGGTATTCCCTGATCCATTCCAGTGCCCTTCCTGTTATACATGCTTGTTCTTCCAACTTCTTTACTAATCTCATGTGAGGAACTGTGTCGAAGGCCTTCCTGCAGTCCAGGAAAATGCAATCAACAGACCCTTCTCTCTCTTGGCTTACCTCTGTTACTTTATCATAGAACTCTAGGAGGAGGTTTGTTACACAGGATTTGCCTTCCTGGAATCCGTGCTGTCTGGTGTTTATTATCCTGTTCAGCTTGAGGTGCTCCACAATTCTTTTCCTGATGATTTTCTCCAGGACTTTGCACACTATACACGTAAGTGACACCAGTCTATAGTTTAGTTCCTCTTTTCTGTCTCCTTTTTTAAAAATGGGGACTATGTTGGCCTTCTTCCATACCTCGGGTAGCTGCCCAGTTTCAAGGGATGTGTTGAATATTATGGTAAGTGGCACACTCAGTACCTCAGCTCCTTCCCGAAGAACCCATGGGGAGATATTGTCCGGACCCATCGCCTTTGAGGTATTGAGGTCACTGAGTAACTGCTTCACCTCCTCCTCAGTTGTGTGTATGCCCTCTAGCACTTGATACATCCCTTGTTGGTGACGAACCCCGTCCTGTCTACCCAGCTGCCTTCCTTCCTCCACTGTGAATACTTCCTTAAACCTCAAGTTAAGCTCCTCACATACCTCTTGATCGTTACTTGTGAGTTCCCCATCTTCTCTCCTCAGCCTTATCACCTGGTCCTTGACTGTTGTCTTCCTTCTGATGTGACTGTACATCAGTTTCGGGTTGGACTTAACTTTCGATGCTATGTCATTTTCGTACTGTTTCTGGGCCTCCCTCCGTACTTGTGCATACTCGTTTCTAGCTCTTCTACTAATCTCTTTGTTTACTTGGGTTCTTTGCCTTCTGTACCTTTTCCATTCTCTGACACTCTGAGTCTTTGCCTCCCTGCACCTTTGGGTAAACCAGGGGCTCTTTCTGGCCTTCCCCCTTAATCTTTTTCCTCTGGGTATAAACCGTTCCTCTGCCTCCTTGCACTTTGCCCCTACGTATTCCATCATTTCATTTATTGTCTGTCCTTCCATTTCCCTTTCCCACTGAACGTCCTGCAGGAAATTCCTCATGCCCGTGTAGTTTCCTCTTTTAAAGTCTGGTTTGTCTCTATCGGTACCGTTTTCCCTCTCCACCTGCAGCTCTACAATGTACTCAAAGCTCAGCACCATATGGTCACTGGCTCCCAGGGGGCTTTCGTGTGTTATGTCTTCAATATCTGAGCTGTTCAGGGTAAATACAAGGTCCAGTCTTGCTGGGTGTGCATGAGTGGGGGTGTGCATGAGTGGGGGTGTGCATGAGTGGGGGTGTGCATGAGTGGGGGTGTGCATGAGTGGGGGTGTGCATGAGTGGGGGTGTGCATGAGTGGGGGTGTGCATGAGTGGTGTGCGTGAGTGTGTATGAGTGGTGTGAGTAGGGGGTGTGCATTAGTGGTCTGTGAGAGTGGGAATGTGCATGAGTGGGTGTGCATGAGTGATGTGCATAAGTGGGGGGTGCATGAGTGATGTGCGTGAGTGATGTGCGTGAGTGGGTGTTTGGATGAGTGTGCGTGAGTGGGTGTACATAAGTGGGAGTGTGCACAAGTGGTGTGCATGAGTGGGTGTGTGCATGACTGTGCACATGAGCAGGGTGTGCACAAGTGGTGTGCATGAGTGCGGGGTATGCATAAGTGGTGTGAGTGGTGGTGTGCACGAGTGTGAGTGGTGGTGTGCACGAGTGTGAGTGGTGTGCTTGAGTGGGGGTGTGCATGAGTGGTGTGCATGAGTGGTGTGCATGAGTGGTGTGCATGAGCAGGGTGTGCATGAGTAAGGGTGCACAACAGCCCCCAGTGGCCTAGTGGGTAAAGCTCTTGCTTCACGGACGGAGGGGCCGGGTTCAATTCCCGGTGGGGCAGAAACATTTCGAAGTGTTTCCTTACATACACATACACACACACATATATACAACAGGCCTAGTGTCTAATTGACATGTGCCTAGGACAAAATGGTAACTAACTAACAAGTGGTGTGCATGAGTGGGGGTGTGCAGTTGTGTGCATGAGTGGGGTGTATACATGAGTGGGGGTATGCACGAGTGGTGTGTGTTTGTGCATGAGTGGTGTGTGTGAGCAGGAGTGTGCACGTGTGGTGTGCGTGAGTGGGGGTGTACTAGTGATGTGCGTGAGTGGGGGTGTACTAGTGATGTGCGTGACTGGGGGTGTACTAGTGATGTGCGTGAGTGGGGTGTACTAGTGATGTGCGTGAGTGGGGGTGTACTAGTGATGTGCGTGAGTGGGGGTGTACTAGTGATGTGCGTGAGTGGGGGTGTACTAGTGATGTGCGTGAGTGGGGGTGTACTAGTGATGTGCGTGAGTGGGGGTGTACTAGTGATGTGCGTGAGTGGGGGTGTACTAGTGATGTGCGTGAGTGGGGTGTACTAGTGATGTGCGTGAGTGGGGGTGTACTAGTGATGTGCGTGAGTGGGGGTGTACTAGTGATGTGCGTGAGTGGGGGTGTACTAGTGATGTGCGTGAGTGGGGGGGTATACTAGTAGTGTGCCTGAGTGAGGGGGTGTACTAGTGGTGTGCGTGAGTGGGGGCATGCACGAGTGGGGGTGTACTAGTGGTGTGCGTGAATGGGGGTGTGAGTGCATATCCACGAGTGTGCACATGTGTGCTGGTCATGTATGTGTGGTTACATGCATGTGTACCTACAGGCACATGTGTGTACACACACAGCCACACGCACACATGTATGTGTACATATGTATCCATGCATGTGTTCATGCACACGTGGGTGAGTGCTTTTGCGTGCGTACATGCAGAGCATGTGTATGTGTGCTTTCGTGTGTGTGTGCACGCGTGCACATCCCTGAGAGATTACTAATGCTTGGCTAATTAATTAATTAAAATGTTTCACAAAGAATATGAAGAATGAAAGTTAATACAAATTAAGGTACAACTTGTGTAATTAATTACCTTTCTCTTAACAGGAGCAGGTTTTGTTTCTTCCTGTAGTGTTGACTCAGATGGAAGTCTACAAGAAACTTCATCATCATCATCATCATCATCATCATCATCATCGTCATCATGGTGGTGGTGGTCTTGCTGCTGCGGTGGTGGTGGTGCAGGGGGAGTGCAGGGACCTCTTACTCTCGAACGGGATTTTCTTTCCAGGGAATGTTCCTGTTCAGTAGTTTGTTCTCTGTCAGTTTCAGCATCATGGGGGGCAGGGTATGGACTCCTCTGACAATGTATTGGTGAGCCAGGACTCTGTGGTGATACTGCTAATTCTTCAGGGCTAGTTGGAGCAGGTCCATCAGGAGTATGAGGTCCTCTCAATTCAGGGGACATTGATCGTTCACTATCTGGAGTTCTGGGTCCACATCTCTCAGATTCCTCATCGGCATACCTCTCTTTTCTTTGCTGCGAGGCCAATAGAGGAGACACAGATAATGAATCTTTTATGGGATTATCTATGTATGATAATGGGGAATCTTTTATGGGATTATCTATGTATGATAGTGAGGAATCTTTTATGGGATTATCTATGCATGATAATGGGGAATCATTTCTGGGATTGTCAAAGAATGAAGGGGAATCAGTTTTGGCATTTTTCTCAGTTCTATTTCCCTTACAATGTACATCATTAATCAAAACTTCTTTTTCTCCAGTATTGTCATCCTGTTGCTTATCTTTGTGTAACTTTATTTCGAGCTGTTGGTTTTCATCATCTTCAACATTTTGTTTTACATTCTTCTGCACGCATGTCTCCTCCTCTTTACTGTCTTCTATTTTAGTGTTTTCTGATGAATATTTTTCTTCTACACTCTGACAACATTCTTCTGTTAATTTTCTCTCTTCCCCTTCATCATTCACTGTCTCTGTATCTTTACTGCTCTCTTGCTTTATTTCTGTCTCTGTATCCTCACTATTCATTTCTTTTATTTCTTTCTCCATATCTTCAATGCTATTTCCTTTTATGTGTGTCTCTGCATCCTCACTGCTCTCTTCATTTATTTCTGTCTTAGTATCTTGACTTTCATTTTGTTTTAACTCTGTCTCTGTATCTTCAACACTCACTTGTTTTATTTCTTTCTCTATACATTCCCCTTTCTCTTCTTTAACTTCCACCTCCGTACTTTTTATTTCATGCAAGTTACTTTCTTCCTTTTTTCCTTTAGCTTCTTGCGCATCACACTGTTGGCCTCCTCCATCATCCTCTCTTGCTCCCTCATCATTTTCATTATCCAAATTTTGTCGAGTACATTTTCCTCTCGTCAACACCCGCTTCTTCTCCTTCAAATAGCATCTTACTTTCCGTCTTCTTGGAGAAGACCGTTGTGGCCTTGCTGATTTTTGCTGATTATCAGAGC
>WNWK01010266.1:0-60000 GCA_009830355.1 Cherax destructor | reverse complement strand
ATTATCATTATTAATATGGCGTCCGAGACATAAAACATTCTTAGTGATTTTAACGTGTACCTGCACACCAGCACAGTATGTAAGTTTACTTAGGTACAGGTACACATAAGTATTATTATCAGAGTAACTTTAAAACACTTGAAATTTTGGAAAGTTTCCAGACATAATGGAGAGATGCGGAGCTCACGGAGAATGTAAACAAATCGGGTGGGGCGCGGTGACCGTATTAGCAAGTCAGGTGGGGGGAGCCGTATAGCGAGTTTTGGTCATAATGTGAAAGGTTTGTATTAGCGGAAAGCCGTAAAGCAGGGCCCTACTGTATACCTAAAAAAAAATTAAATAATTAAAACTAGAATTACTTATTTCTTAAGAGACAAATACAGTAGTTATGCAACTGAAAATGATTACATTTTGAATTTGATGTTATTATAATGTAAATATAATTTGATATATTCCAGGCTCAGAAGAAAGGCAATAATTATACAAATGCTTTTCTGGCAAATGAATCATAAGGCTTACTTCCTACTTATATCTAGGCCTAGAATAATTCTTAAAACAGTACAACTTAGGTAATTCGTTACAGCTACAAGTACACTGAGACAGGTGACAAATGAGGAATTGGTCAATTACAAATAAATTACATTGAAATTACATCAGTTCAATGACCTGCATATGTATTATGGAGTGGCTGACTTGGGGTGGTGAATGTCAAATCATGAGAATTTAAAGTCAGTTAATAATATATATAACATTTATATATTGTGAGCTAATAGAAATTTTAACCCTTTCAGTGTCCATCATGTGAAACTACATCACAGAGGCCAGGATCCCTCATGCTAGTGCTCCCTCATTTGGAATATTTTTCAGTGCTGATGGCCCCATTCAAGGCCGGAGAAAGGTAAGAGCTGGAACAAATACAGAGATTGTTTATGGCCTGCATAGAGCCAGTAAAGCATTTAAATTACTGGGAATGCCTTAAAGTCTTAAATATGTATTCACTGGAGCAGAGGAGAGATACATGACAATATATACCTGGAAAGTACTCAGGGGCCTAGTACCAAATCTGGACACTGCAATAACAGCATACTGGAGTGAAAGATATGGGAAGAAGTGCAAAATATACCCTGTGAACAATAATGGAACAGTGTATCAACATCCGTGGCCCCCCAGATCATTCAACATCCAACTACAAGATATAAAAAACACTGCTGGAACAAGTGTAGAAGTCTTCAAGAGGAAATTGGACACGTATCTTCACCAGGTGCCAGATCAACCAGATCAATCCAGCAACAGCCTGGATGAACAGGCTAGCACCAAACAAGCCTGGCCCATGGCCGGGCTCCGTGAGTAGAAAGATTTTTGAAACTCATCAAAGGCAGTGGCGTCGTAAGAGGGGGGGTCCTCTGGGTGACACCATAGAGCCTCTAAAGAAGGTTACACTAATACACAAAACATTGCTGCACCAACATATGAGAAGAATCCTTCATTTCTATATAGCCTATTATATGATTACAGAGTACAAATAGGCCTATATAGGGAAAATCATTGACTTTGATGATGTGATAGATGATTTTGCATGATTGAAGACAAGGAAATGTAAGATCTGATTCACTGAGATGTTACCTGTACTCAAGGTCAAATCGGAACTAGTGTCTAGTGTTTCTCTGATATTGCAATGTTTTTCTTTATTTTTCAATTTTATTTTTCATTGTTGAAGATAAATAAATGTAGGATCTGTTGCCTGTACTCAAAGTGGTATTTGAGTTTATGTTTCCTCAATATTACTACGATTATTTATTTTATCATTAACAAAGTTGAGAAGTATTCTCCTGTTCAGGTTATGGCCCTTAAACGTTCTCATTGCTAAACATTAGTCATTGGTCATGCAGTAGTGACATAACTCAAGTTTACTAACCCCCATCCCACCGCCCTTGTATTTCATGGGGGTGACACCAAAGATGCCACCCCAGGTGACACCAAACCCTAGCAACGCCACTGATCAAAGGTAAAGATAGTTCTACGTCATAAGCTCAGCTCACTCAAATACGTAAGCTGTGAGTGGTAAATTTTGACTTAGATATGAAAGAATGGATCTGAGTGGCAAGTATCCATAGTATAAAAAATCCTGCCCCACTCAGTGCATGATGGGAAAACAAAACTCTCACCATGTGTTTGCTTTAACCCTTTCACTGTCGGTCCCGTAATATTACAGCTTTGAAGCCAGTGTCGGTCCCGTAATACTACGCCAAAATTCTAGAGGCTTCCAATCTTGCGGGAGATAGCTGGTAGGCCTACATATGAGAGAATGGGTTTGAGTGGTCAGTGTGTGCTTTATAAAAAAATTCCTGCAGCACACAGTGCATGAGAAAAAAACAGCAACCGTGTTTTTGGTTTAAAACAGCGACTTTGCTGAGTATTTTTGTATGGCATTTATGGTTGTATTCTCATTTTCTTGGTCTCATTTGACAGAATAATAGATGTATTACAGAAATAGATAGTAGGTTGACAGCAACCACCCAGGGAGGTACTACCGTCCTGCCAGGTGACTGTGAAACAGAAACCTGAAACTGTTTTACATGATGGTAGGATTGCTGGTGTCTTTTCTGTTTCATAAACACGCTGGATAACAGGTATATCTAGCTACTTCTACTTACACTTTAGGTCACACTACACAAGCATGCACATGCATATATATACATACACACATCTAGGTTTTTCTTCTTTTTCTTAATAGCTCTTGTTCTTTTTATTTTCTCTATTGTCCATGGGGAAGTGGAATAGAATCTTTCCTCCGTAAGCCATGCGTGTCGTATGAGGCGACTAAAATGCCGGGAGCAATGGGCTAGTAACCCCTTCTCCTGTACACATTTACTAAAAAAGAGAAGAAGAAAAACTTTATAAAACTGGGTTGTTTGAATGTGAGTGGATGTAGTGCGGATGATTAGAAAGAGATGATTGCTGATGTTATGAATGAAAAGAAGTTGGATGTCTTGGCCCTAATTGAAACAAAGCTGAAGGGAGTAGGCGAGTTTCAGTGGGGAGAAATAAATGGGATTAAGTCAGGAGTATCTGAGAGAGTTCGAGCTAAGGAAGGGGTAGCAATAATGTTGAAGGATCAGTTATGGAAGGAGAAGAAAGATTATAAATGTGTAAATTCAAGGATTATGTGGATTAAAACAAGCGTCGGATGCGAAAAGTGGGTCATAATAAGCATGTATGCACCTGGAGAAGAGAGGAGTGTAGAGGAGAGAGAGAGATTTTGGGAGAAGTTAAGCGAATGCATAGGAACCTTTGAACCAAGTGAAAGAGCAATTGTGGTAGGGGACCTAAATGTTAAAGTAGGAGAAACATGTAGAGAGGGTGTGGTAGGTAAGTTTGGGGGTGCCAGGTGTAAATGATAATGGGAGCCCTTTGATTGAACTTTGTATAGAAAGGGGTTTAGTTATAGGTAATACATATTTTAAGAAAAAGAGGATAAATAAGTATACAAGATATGATGTAGGATGTAATGACAGTAGTTTGTTGGACTATGTATTGGTAGATAAAAGACTGTTGAGTAGACTTCAGGATGTACATGTTTATAGAGGGGCCACAGATATATCAGATCACTTTTTAGTTATAGCTACAGTGGGAGTAAAAGGGTAGATGGGATACAAGGAAAATAGAAGCAGTAAGTAAGAGAGAGGTGAAGGTTTATAAACTAAAAGAGGAGGCAGTTAGGGTAAGATATAAACAACTATTGGAGGATAGATGGGCTAGTGAGAATGTAGGCAATGGGGTCAAAGATGTATGGGGTAGATTTAACCCTTTCAGGGTCCAAGGGGGGTCTTTGAAACTCGTTCTCAGGGTCCAAGAATTAAAAAAAAAAAAAAAAAAATTTCTTATGAAATGATAGAGAATCTTTTTCCGATCATAACGCCACAAAGATTATGAAATTTGATCGAAAACTAACGGAATTATGCTTTCACGAAGTTAGCGGTAGCCATGACACTTACGCATCGGCGATTTCGCCCACTTTGAGCCCTATTTTCGGCAAATTCCAATGTTTCAGTCAACTAAAATTATAGCTATTTCGCTAGAACTCCATTTCTTCTATCGATTGAGTACAAGAAACCGCCTATTTACCAATTTCAACTACCCAAAATAGTAGTCAGAAAATGGCAATTTGGCCAATTTCACACAAATTTCAAACGATGCTAATTTCAAAATAGGGTCCAGAATAAACAAGGCAGACATTCCTGGCACTAAAATAACGACTTCTCTGTTCATTAGTCACGTTTCCAGGCCCCTCTTACATTACTTTTGCTTTTCATTTTGAATTTTTATTCTCACAAAAAAATAGAAGATTTACTGTTATGTATACAAGTGCATCATTGTAAAAATGGTATAAATAATATTAGAGCACTTGTGCATGAATATTAGACTCGCCAGTTGATGTGTATTGGATGCATGGTGTGATTTGTTTACTCTTGAACATCGTCAAAAATCGAACATTTTCGCTACTTTGAGCTCAATTTCAAGGTACTTGTCGTTGTCAAACCAATCAAAATCATCTCTATTTCTGTAATATATCTTCCAATCTATCAAATGTGACCAAGAAAACGAGAATACATCAATAAATACAATACGAAAATAGACTGCAAAGTCGCTGTTTTAAACCAAAAACACGGTCAGAGTTTTTTTTTTCCTCATTATGCACTGTGTGGTGAAGGGATTTTTTTATACTGCGCACACTGACCGCACAGACCCATTCTATCACATCTAGGCCTAACAGCCTGTTTCTGTTTGATTTGAGGGCGCTAGAATTTAGGCGTACTAGTACGTCAATAACCCCAGGGCGTAAGCCGTACTAGTACGTCAATAACCGTGAAAGGGTTAAAAAAGTAGTGTTAGAGTGTTCAGCAGAAGTTTGTGGTTATAGGAGAGTGGGTGCGGGAGGGAAGAAGAGCGATTGGTGGAATGATGATGTAAAGAGAGTAGTAAGGGAGAAAAAGTTAGCATATGAGAGGTTTTTACAAAGTAGAAGTGATGCAAGGAGGGAAGAGTATATGGAGAGAAAAAGACAGGTTAAGAGAGTGGTGAAGCAATGTAAAAAGAGAGCAAATGAGAGAGTGGGTGAGATGTTATCAACAAATTTTGTTGAAAATAAGAAAAAGTTTTGGAGTGAGATTAATAAGTTGAGGAAGCCTAGGGAACAAATGGATTTGACAGTTAAAAATAGGAGAGGAGAGTTAATAAATGGAGAGTTAGAGGTATCGGGAAGATGGAGGGAATACAGTGGACCCCCGAGTTTCGTAAAAACTTCACTCCTGAAATCTGCTCAAGTGCCATTACCGAACGAATTTACTCCCTTAAGGAAAAATGTCACGTAGGTTAGTCTATTTCAGACCCCCAAAAATACTTTTCCACAAGCACTTACAATATTATACTTACATAAATGTACGATTTCCGGGGTTTACGAAACTCGGGGGTCCACTGTATTTTGAGGATTTGTTAAATGTTGATGAAGACAGGGAAGCTGTGATTTCGTGTATAGGGCAAGGAGGAATAACATCTTGTAGGAGTGCGGAAGAGCCAGTTGTGAGTGTGGGGGAAGTTCATGAGGCAGTGGATAGAATGAAAGGGGGTAAGGCAGCTGGGATTGATGGTATAAAGGTAGAAATGTTAAAAGCAGGCAGAGATATAGTTTTGGAGTGGTTGGTGCTATTATTTAATATATGTATGGAAGAGGGTAAGGTACCTAGGGATTAGCAGAGAGCATGTATTGTTCCTTTGTATAAAGGCAAAGGGGACAAAAGAGTGCAAAAATTATAGGGAAATAAGTCTGTTGAGTGTACCTGGTAAATTGTATGGTAGAGTTATTATTGAAAGAATTAAGAGTAAGACAGAAAGCAGGATAGCAGATGAACAAGGGGGCTTTAGGATAGGTGAACAGTATTTGGATAAGGGTAAAGAGGTTTTTGTGGCATTTATGGATTTGGAAAAGGCGTATGATAGGGTGGATAAGGGGGCAATGTGGCAGATGTTGCAGGTGTATGGAATAGAAGGTAGGTTACGGAAAGCAGTGAAGAGTTTTTATGAGGATAGTGAGGCTCAGGTTAGTGCGTGTAGGAGGGAGGGGGACTATTTCCCAGTAAAAGTGGGCCTTAGACAAGGATGTGTCATGTCACCATGGTTGTTCAATATATTTATAGATGGGGTTGTAAGAGAAGTGAATGCGAGGGTCTTGGCAAGAGGTGTGGGGTTAAAAGATAAAGAATCAAATACAAAGTGGAAGTTGTCACAGTTGCTTTTTGCTGATGACACTGTGCTTTTGGGAGATTCTGAAGAAAAGTTGCAGAGGTTGGTGGATGAATTTGGTAGGGTGTGTAAAAGAAGAAAATTGAAAGTGAATATAGGAAAGAGTAAGGTGATGAGGATAACAAAAAGATTAGGTGACGAAAGATTGGATATCAGATTGGAGAGAGAGAGTATGGAGGAGGTGAATGTATTCAGATATTTGGGATTGGACATGTCAGCAGATGGGTCTATGAAGGATGAGGTGAATCATAGAATTGATGAGGGGAAAAGGGTGAGTGGAGCACTTCGGAGTCTGTGGAGACAAAGAACTTTGTCCATGGAAGTAAAGAGGGGAATGTATGAGAGTATAGTTATACCAACACTCTTATATGGGTGTGAAGCATGGGTGATGAATGTTGCAACGAGGAGAAAACTGGAGGCAGTGGAGATGTCATGTCTGAGGTCAATGTGTGGTGTGAATATAATGCAGAGAGTTCGGAGTTTGGAAATTAGGAGGAGGTGCGGGATTACCAAAACTATTATCCAGAGAGCTGAGGAGGGGTTGTTGAGGTGGTTCAGACATGTAGAGATAATGGAACGAGACAGAATGACTTCGAGAGTGTATAAATCTGTAGTGGAGGGAAGGCGGGGTAGGGGTCGGCCTAGGAAAGGTTGGAGGGAGGGGGTAAAGGAAGTTTTGTGTGCGAGGGGCTTGGACTTCCAGCAAGCATGTGTGAGCGTATTTGAAATTAGTGAATGGAGACAAATGGTTTTTAATACTTGACGTGCTGTTGGAGTGTGAGCAAAGTAACATTTATGAAGGGATTCAGGGAAACCGGAAGGCCGGACTTGAGTTCTGGAGATGGGAAGTACAGTGCCGGCACTCTGAAGGAGGGGTGTTAAGGTTGCAGTTTTATAACTGTAGTGTAAAGCACCCCTCTGGCAAGACAGTGATGTAGTGAATGATGGTGAAAGTTTTTCTTTTTCGGGCCACCTTGCCTTGGTAGGAAACGGCCGATGTGTTAATAAATAAATAAAATAAATAAAAATAGAGATGATTTTTGAATGGTTTACAGACCAAAAGTAGCTTGAAAGTGAGGTCTAAGTAGCAGAAATGGTTGATATTTGACGATGTTCAAGAGTAAACAAATCATGTCACACATCCAATACATGTTAACTGGAGAGTTTAACCCTTTCAGAGTCGAGACCCCTGTGGAAAATTTAAAAGAAAAAAGAAAAAAAAAATTCTTATATAATGATAAGAGAATCTTTTCCCGAAGGTAATGACACCAAAAGTATGAAATTTAATGGAAAACGTATGAAATTACACTCTCATGAAGTTAGTAACATTGGCAATATTTACGCATCGGCGATTTTGCCCACTTTGAGCCCTATTTTCGGCCAATTCCATTGTTCCAGTCGACTAAAATCATAGCTATTTCGCTAGAACTCCATTTGTTCTATCGATTGAGTACAAGAAACAGCCCATTTACCTATTTCAACTACCCAATAAAGAGGTCAGAAATTGTCCATTTGGCCAATTTCACACAAATTTCAAAAGATGCCAATTTCAAAATATAGTCCAGAATAAACAATGCAGACATTCCTAGCACTAAAATAACAGCTTCTCTGTTCATTAGTCATGTCTCCAGGCCTCTCTTATATTACTCTTGCTTTCCATTTTCAATTTTTATTCACAAAATATATTAGATTTACTGTTATGCAGACTACTGCATTATTGTAAAAATGGTGAAACAATATTAAACTCACCAGTTGACATGTACTGGACGTGTGGTGTGATTTGTTTACTCTTGAACATCGGCAAAAATTTAACATTTCCGCTACTTTGAGCTCAATTTGAAGGTGCTTTTCATCGAGAAACCAATCAAAATCATCTCTATTTCTGTAATATATCTTCCATTCTATCAAATGAGACCAAGAAAACAAGAATACAACAATAAATCCCATACAAAAATATACTGCAAAGTCGCTTTAAAAAAAAAAAAAAAAAAAAAAATTCATTATGCACTGCGTGCTGCAGGATTTTATTATACTGTGCACACTGACCAAGCAGACCCATTCTTTCATATGTAGGCCTACCAGCTTTCTTCCACCAGATTTGGAGGCGCTAGAATTTTGGCATATAAATACGGGACCGACACTGGCTCTCAAGTCATACATATAAGGGACCGACCCTAAAAGGGTTAATATGCTTTCAAAAATGCACTGATGTTATTTACACCAATTTCACAATAATGCAGTAGTCTGCATAACAGTAAATCTATTTTTTTTTTTTGTGTGTGAATAAAAATTCAAAATGGAAAGCAAGTGTAATACAAGAGGGGCCTGGAGATGTGACCAATGAACAGAGAAAATGCTATTTTAGTGCTAGGA
This sequence comes from Cherax destructor, assembly GCA_009830355.1. Lineage (NCBI taxonomy): Eukaryota > Metazoa > Arthropoda > Malacostraca > Decapoda > Parastacidae > Cherax > Cherax destructor. The sequence continues at coordinate 51,327 of WNWK01010266.1, read as the reverse complement.
ATGTTTGCATTGTTTATTTTTTACCCTATTTTGAAATTGGCCTTTCTTGAATTTTGTATGAAATTGGCCAAATTACCAATTTCTGATCACTTTATTGGGTAGCTAAAATAGGTAAATGGGCAGTTTCTTGTACTCAATCTATAGAACAAAAGGAGTGCTAGCGAAATAGCTATGAATATAGTCGACTGGTACAATGGAATAGACTCAAAATAGGGCTCAAAGTGGGTGAAATTGCGATGTGTAAATATTGCCGAGACCGTTAAATTCGTGAGAGAGTAATTCCGCAAGTTTTCCATCAAATTTTATACCTTTGCTTTCATTACCATTCATAAGAATTTTTTTTTTTTTTTGGTTGAAAATTCTTAGATACTGAAAGGAAGTTTGCAAACAGGGGTCTAGACACTGAAAGGGTTAAAATAGCAACTGAGTTTTCTAGGATGGCTTTTCTAGTTTTATTGGCATCATTTGATAGAACAGCAGACATTCTACTGAAAGAGATGGTTTTAGTTAGTTTCAAGACCGGAAGTAGTTAAAATTGAGCTCAAAATAGCAGAAATATTCAATTTTTGCCAATTTTCCTGAGGACGGCTAAGGCTTCCCTACAACCCTCAGCTTGTTTTATGGGTTTTTAATAGAAAATCTCTAAGACAGTAGGCATACTATCAAAGATACGGTACTATGTTCCACAATCAGCTCTCCTTGCACTGTATCATTCACTCATCTATCCTTATCTCACCTATAGAATTTGTGCATGGGGATCAACAACAATAAATCATCTAAGACCACTAATAACTCAGCAAAAGGCTGCAGTCAGAATGATTATAAATTCCCACTCCAGACAGCATACTCCACCAATATTCAAAAGTCTGAAACTACTCACCGTAAAAAACATCCATACTTATTCTTGCGCCTACTACATACATAGAACTTCTCACCAACCTTAACAGGACACACGACCATAACACATGGTTACAATGAATAACACAAGCATTGTTCAAGTGTTACGGCACTCACACAATACTTGTGTAAGAAACAAATTTTATTTCTATGCAAAGGTTACAATGTGTCATTACATTTTATAAGGTGTAAGGTACAAAAAAATACACTACCACACTAGGGCATTTCAGGCAACTTCTGAAAGTTTCTCCAGCATAAATTTCCACTGCAACACACCTGTGGTCATCTCATGTACAGTGGACCCTCGGTTAACGAATACCCCGGAAATCGTGCAATTATGTAAGTATAATTTTGTAAGTTCTTGTGGAAGTGTATTTTTGGGGGTCTGAAATAGACTAACCTACGTGAAATTTTTCCTTAAGGGAGTAAATTCGTTCGGTAATGGCACTTGAGCAGACTTCAGGAGTGAAGTTTTTACGAAACTCGGGGGTCCACTGTACTTAAAAAATGCCATCATAAATCAAAATACAGGAAGTTTGATCATATCCAAGATAGTGGTACAATGTATTTTACCCAAGAACACAGCCATCACTTAGCCTCCAACCCACCTTCCTCCTCTCCACACACCTGACCCCCCACTTTACTCCTCCCCATACACCTGACCCCCTCCACACACCTGACCCCCACCCACCTTCCTCCTCTCCATACACCTGACACCCACCTTCCTCCTCTCCACACATCTGACCCCCCACCCATCTTCCTCTCCAAACACCTGACCCCCCCACCCACCTTCCTCCTCTCCAAACACCTGACCCACCACCCACCTTCCTCCTCTCCAAACACCTGACCCCCCCACCCACCTTCCTCCTCTCCACACACCTGACCCCCCACTCATCTTCCTTTTCTCCACACACCTGACCCCTCCACCAACCTTCCTCCTCTCCACACACCTGACCCCCACCCACCTTCCTCCTCTCCACACACCTGACCCCCCAACTCACATTCCTCCTCTCCACACACTTGAATCCCCACCCACCCTCCTCTCCACACACCTGATCCCCCAAGCATCTTCCTCTTCTCCACACACCTGACACCCCCATCTTCCTCCTCTCCACACACCTGACACCCCCACCTTCCTCCTCTCCACACACCTGACACCCCAACTTCCTCCTCTCCACACACCTGACACCCCCATCTTCCTCCTCTCCACACACCTGACACCCCCATCTTCCACTTCTCCACACACCTGACACCCCCATCTTCCTCCTCTCCACACACCTGACACCCCATCTTCCTCCTCTCCACACACCTGACCCACCTTCCTCCTCTCCACACACCTGACCCCCACTCACCTTTCTTCTCTCCACACACCTAACCCCCACCCACCTTCTCTCCACACACCTAACTCCCTCCACCAACCTTCCTCCTCTCCACACACCTGACTGACCACCCACCCACCTAACCCCCACCCACCTTCCTCCTCTCAACACACCTGATCCCCCACACACCTTCCTCCTCTCCATACACCTGACCCCCACCCACGTTCCCCTCTCCATACACCTGACCCCCAACCACGTTCCCCTCTCCATACACCTGACCCCCATCTTCCTCCTCCACACACTTGATCCACCCACCCACCTTCTCCCTCTCCACACACCTGATCCCCCATCTTGCTCCTCTCCACACACCTGACCCCCATCTTCCTCCTCTCCACACACCTGACCCCCATCTTCCTTATCTCCACACACCTGACCCCCATCTTTCTCATCTCCACACACCTGACCCACCATCTTCCTCCCCCCGCTATTCGAACTTAATCCGTTCCAGGAGCTAGTTCTCAACGCAAAATGTTCGAGTGGCGATTTAATTTTTCCCATAAGAAATAATGGAAATACAATTAATCCGTTCCTGCTGTCAGGAGGCATGACAAAATAGTACTTCACTGTGAAGCTATTATCAACTCGACAGCTTATTTATCTATCACAATTCATCTAATATGACATAATAAACAATATAAATAACATAAAAACCTGATATACACTCTAGAATGAATAAAATATGTATGTCATTACGAATGTGGTGGCTGGGAAGGATGGTGGTGGCGAGCATTCTCGCTACAGCTGTGAAAACATCTTCCCATTCTTTCCTCCTTCAGACGTGTTAGTATAAGAGAAAACGGAGTTTGTAATGCTATCTGCATTAGATCACTTCCAGTCAACTTCAAGTAGTGAACAGAAATCGTACGTGTCAGGCTGGTAACAGCAACAACAACTGGTTTGTTTACAAAACTCCCTCCCGAACCTTCATTTAATCTTATTTACTCACCACTGCCTCTACCACCACTGCCTCTCACCACTGCCTCTCACCACTGCCTCAACCACCACTGCCTCTACCTCCACTGCCTCTCACCACTGCCTCAACCACCACTGCCTCTACCTCCACTGCCTCTACCTCCACTGCCTCTACCACCACTGCCTCACACTTAATGAACAAACTCCAAACAATTATAATTAAGTGTGAAATGTCTGGATGAGCGTGCAGGGTATTGTTCTCTCGAGTGTAAACAACGAGGGACTGGCTCTCCAAGCGCCTGGGCGGACAGGTGATGGACACACTTGTTCGAACTGTGATATTTAGTTCGCATGACGATATCGATTTTCTTGTTCTAATGAAGATTTGTTCGACTGCCGAGCAATTTGAATAGTGGGGGTCCACTGTATTAATACGCTAAAATTCTAGCAGCTTCAAATCAAGTGGGAGAAAGCTGGTAGGCCCACATGTGAGAGAATGGGTCTGCGTGATGGGTGTGCGCAGTATGAAAAATATTAGGGACTCAGTGGTGCATTGTGGGAATGCCATTTCAGCAGTCCATGTTCACCATGCTTTGCAGTAAGTACCACCTTACTCCCCGGCGAATTGGAGGTCTTCTGTTCCCAAGTGATAGTTCTAACACCGATGGAAGTGCCAGTGAAAGTGAATTTCATGGTAATGAGGAGGGTGTGACCGAAAGCAATGCCCATGATAACGTAATTAGTGATGAAAACCCAGACAACCCACAACCTTCCACCTCTGGTGCTGGGCCGTCTCATTCACGTTCACCTGTGCCAGGGCGAAAGAGGGAAACTATTTCCCCATGTAAAGGACTCAGACGTGAGCAGTGAAAATGATAGTGTTAAGTAAAAGGACACAAATGCTTCTAATGTGACATTTTATTGTGGCAACGTTTCGCTCTCCAGGAGCTTTCTCAAGCCGTTACAAGCGTTACATGGACACAGTGGGCTATTATATACTCTCAAAGTGAGGTGAAATACTAGTGGTGGTCGAGGTAGTAGTGATAAGGTAGTAGTAGTAGTAGTAGTAGTAGTAGTAATACAATAAGGTAGAACAATCAATATGCACATCTGAAGTCTTAGCAAGAATCCTCCTGAAAACAGTTAACCACACCATCACATAGTCTCTCCTGCTAATTCAACACAAGCACATCGTAGATGTGGAACACTCCTACAGGCCTTCTATATTTCAACCTCCAGCAAAAATATTTGTCTAACCTATTGTTATACTACCCAAGTATTTGTTTTATCACCTTTTACTCATGTGCATATTGATTGTTCTACCTTATTGTATTACTACTACTACTACTACTACTACTTATCACTACTACCTCGACCACCACTAGTATTTCACCTCACTTTGAGAGTATATAATAGCCCACTGTGTCCATGTAACGCTTGTAACGGCTTGAGAAAGCTCCTGGAGAGCGAAACGTTGCCACAATAAAATGTCACATTAGTTGCATTTGTGTCCTTTTACTTAACATATTGTCGGTAATTCTACCAATATTATTACAAAATGATAGTGATAGTGATTTCCAAGCTATTGAAAGCAGTTCGAGTTACGACAGTGAGAGGGAATATTCTTCAGTGAAGCGGCAGTATGTACAACGCAGCATGCATTCTGGTAGTGTGCCATATGTGACTCCAAGAGAAGTAGTATATCTCAGAGGACATCCTGTGGCCTGACAAAAAGAACTGATAGTGAAGATGACGATATTGTTACAATGGGGATGGACAATTATATAAAATAATATAAAAAAGAGAAAAAAAAAAAAAGGTATATTGGCAACAATTCTGCAAGTGGCAGGACTCCTGTTGGTGCAGGTAAGCATCCAGTGCCAACTTCTCTGCCTCATATCTCGGTAAGTACTGACCCTAATTTTTTTTTTTATCCTATAACACTTAACCCTTAAACGGTCCAAACGTATATATATGTTAGTACTGCTACTGCCCCAAACATATATACGTTTTATTTTTCCTGCCTCCAAATTTGGCACGACTGGCCTGAGATGCCTGGTCAGCATAGAATGGGTCTTAACACTCGGTGTGTGCCATATTAAAAAAATCTGGGACCACTTAGTACCTTGTGGGAGCACCAGTTAAATTGAAGGCCAGCTAGAGCAAACAGTAGGGCAAACACCATAGATTCACTGATGTCTTGTCATATTAACACTCCCCTTTTAAGTGGAAAGTGATGTCGGCAGGCTGGCTGCCTGCTTGGCCACCTGGCTGGCCAGCAGCTGGCTGGTCAGCTGGGTACCTGATTAGCTGTCTATCTCTGTCTGCCTGTCTGTATCTATCTGTCTCTTTGTCTCTGTCTATTTCACAGGAACACATACGTAAATACAATTATACATAGTGTAAATTACCTAGGATAACTAAAAAAAATCAAGACAAAGTGATATAATGTGCTTGTGATCTGTGTAATACCAGTTGGTTTATGAGCTACTCTCTGAGACAAGCAGACAGAAAGGAGATGACACACAGGCAGACAGAAAAACAGACACACAGACAGACAGGTTTGTGTAACAAATAAAGGGAAGCAGTGTAAGCTCATCAAATGTCATCACTGTAATTACTGGACTGATTAGAAAAGATAAGACTACCCTCACCCCTCATCAAATGTCACCAGTCATCATTAGTGGAGATCAGATGAGATAAGGCAGTGACACAAATCTTACATAATGCTTCAAGGGAACTTTATTATTATTATTATTATTATTATTATTCACTATCATTATTATTATTATTATTATTATTATTATGCACTATCATTATTATTATTATTATTATTGTATGCACTATCATTATTATTATAATTTGAGTATGAAATCACAAGAACTACTATAAATTGTAATTATCAGAACATAAAAATTATACAGTAGATCGTCACTTAGCACGTGATTATGTTGCTTGTTATGGGTATTGCACGATTGAAGAATTGCGGTACATTATTATCTAACACGATGTAAAAATGATATTACACGGTTCGTGGGAGGGTAAAAAAAAATTGAGCCCGCAGGTCCTTCACAAACCATCCCACTAACAGAATATTTGCCTAATAAAATTTTCAATGCTCCCCAAGCAATAAGCTTCGATAATTCTATTCACTCATGCGCAAGTCCCAATCAAATTGTGTGTGTGGGGAAGTACCCTGGCTGGTGTGTGGGGAAGTACCCTGGCTGGTGTGTGGGGAAGTACCCTGGCTGGTTTGTGTGGAGAAGTACCCTGGCTGGTTTGTGTGGGGAAGTACCCTGGCTGGTTTGTGTGGGGAAGTACCCTGGCTGGTTTGTGTGGGGAAGTACCCTGGCTGGTTTGTGTGGGGAAGTACCCTGGCTGGTTTGTGTGGGGAAGTACCCTGGCTGGTTTGTGTGGGGAAGTACCCTGGCTGGTGTGTGTGGGAAGTACCCTGGCTGGTGTGTGGGAAGTACCCTGGCTGGTGTGTGGGGAAGTACCCTGGCTGGTTTGTGTGGGGAAGTACCCTGGCTGGTTTGTGTGGGAAGTACCCTGGCTGGTTTGTGGGGAAGTACCCTGGCTGGTTTGTGTGGGAAGTACCCTGGCTGGTTTGTGTGGGAAGTACCCTGGCTGGTTTGTGTGGGGAAACCGCTTTTGGGAAGTCCTGGCTGGTGTGTGAGGTGATTGTCACTTGCCCATAAACAATGGCTTTGTTTACGGGCTGACGCTCCAACCTTCATTATCTCTCTATGTCATATTTTTATTAATTTGGACGTCTTTATCATGCTAGTACGTTATTTATGTTATATCTAATATTATTCTGGAATAAATATGATAGGTAGATAACTTATTGATAGTAATAATAAGTATTATTATACAATATTTTAGTGCGGTGAGCTCACACTTCCACATGCCATGGTGGTCCATGAGCAACTGAGCTGAGAGAGACTGCTAGCCCGTTTCCCTCATAGCACCGCCTGCCATTCAATACTCTATGTATATAATATCAGTTTTTATTAATTTGTGCATCTTTATCATGCTTCTACGATATTTATGTTATACCTAATATTATTCTGGAAAAAATATGATAGGTAGATAACCTTTATTGATAGTAATAGTATTATTTTACAATACTTTATAGTGCCGTGAGCTAACATATCCTCACGCCATGATGGTCCATGAGCAACTGAGACACTGCTCCACTTCTCACTCTCAGCCCAGCCCAGCCCAGCCCAGCCCAGCCCAGCCCAGCCTTCAATACCTATATGTCAGTTTTTATTAATTTATGCATCTTTATCATGCTTCTACATTATTTATGTTATACCTAATATTATCCTGGAATAAATATGATAGGTAAATATTATTTATTGATAGTAATAGTATAATTATACAATAACAAATCTAGAAGCAGTGCTTTGAAACTGGGTCTAGACCAGCTGATGATGTCTTACCATCAGCTGTATAATGTACTGAAGGGTAAAAGAGCCCAGAGATCTATTACAGCATTTATGCACACTTCAATACAACCATCGACTTTAGTACCAGAACCTCTACCATCCACTTCTGCCGACAACCAACCACCATCCACCTCAGCCCAGTAGGGCCACACCATCCATATCCACTCTTCACAACCATTCACAAACATCATTACCCACAATTTAAGGTAAGAAATACTATTATTTCTATTGCATTTGTAGTCTTAAGCAGTAATATATCACGACAATGAACTACAATTACATATTCACCTTCAATTTTTGCAAGATCTGTTGGTCTAAAAAAAACTTGTTTGGCTTTTTGGGGACTCCGAGGAACGTAACCCTATTTTTCCCAAAAGATCTTTTAATTATCTAACACAAAATTATCTAACACAGCGTTTTCAGGAACGTAACTACTGTGCTAAATGACGATCTACTGTATAAAATAATAAAAAAGAGAGAAAAAAAGGTATATCTGGGCACTAGGTGAGCGAACGTATATATACCGTTTGGACCGTTTAAGGGTGAATTATGGGACTCATAATTGTGTGTGTGAAATTCACATGATTTCTAAAAAAATTATGGTTTAAATATGCAGGGATGTGTTAAGAGGTACACATGGAGGTTAATAACTCATAAATATGGAAGTAAATGGTATAAAATATACACACAATAGAAAAATAAACACATAAGCAGTACAGCCTCTCCTCACTTAATGACGGAGTTACGTTCTTAAGACCACGTCGGTAAACGAATTCGTCGCTAAATGAAGAGCATACTATAACGGTACTGGGTTTGTGTCAACCATCTTTGATATTGTTTTAATGTCACTTCTCCACCATTTATAACATTTCTGGTATACAGTGGACCCCGGTTTTCGTGATTTTTTTCGTTCCAGAATGCTGTTCAAGTGCCATTACCAAACAAATTTATCCCCATAAGGAATAATGTAAAGTAGACTAGTCCTTTTAGACCCCCAAAAATACACTTACAAAAGCATTTAAAAAAACACACTTACATAAAAAGGGCGAGTTTGGAGTAGGACGAACATTGGGGGTCCACTGTATTTTTAAATGTTTATACAGTAGTGTACTGTATACTGTAATAAATAAAATAGAGGAAAACAGCTCTAATATACATTATTTAGGAATGCATACTGGTCAGAGCCCGTCGTAAGTCTGAATGGTCAGTAAACGAGTACGTCGCTAAGTGAGGAGAGGCTGTATAATGTGACCCTTTATTGACAACGTTTCGCCCACACAGTGGGCTTTATCAAGTCACAAACAGATCTACCTGGGTGAAAGGTACATGAGTATTTATAGGATGGAGTCAGGTGGAGAATGCTGGGTAGGTTGGATCTGAACCTGCATGTGACAATCTTCCGAGTAAGGTAATAGAGGCTAGGACCTTGGTTAGTTTTAAAAAGAGATTGGACAAGTATATGAGTAGACCTTCCACAGTGTTCCTCCATTCTTATGTTCTTATGTGGGACAACGATGAAGAAGTTTCTTGGCGAGGGGTTCAGCTATGTTAATGAAGTGTCTGTTTGTACAATTAAAAAGAATAAGGTAAATATATATGAGTTTGTGTGATGAATAACTGACTTGACTGACTGACTGACTGACTTGACTTGACTTGATTTACTGACTTGGCTTAATTTACTGACTGACTTGACTTGACTTGATTTACTGACTTACTGACTGATTTACTGACTGACTTAAAGTTAGACTTTTTTCAATGAGGACCCTGACAAATCTAGAAGCAGTGCTCTGAAACATTGTGTATTGCAGCTGATACCTTATCGTCAGCTGTATAATGTACTGCAGGGTAAAATAGCACAGAAATCCATTACAGAATTTATGCACACTCCATTACAACCATCGACTTCAGTACCAGAACCTCTACCATCCACTCAGCCCAGTAGGGCCACAGCATAACTCTCCACTCTCTTCACAATGATCGACAAACACCAGCACCCACAATTTAAGGTAAGAAATACTATTATTTATGTTGCATTTGTAGTCTTAAGCAGTAAAAACATAATATATCACGGCAATGAACTACAATTACATATTCACTTTTATTTTTGTAAGATCTGTTGGTTTAAAAAAAAGTTGTTTGGCTTTTTGGGGGCTACCAGGAACGTAACCCTATTTTTCCCATAAGTTTTTCAGTTTGTCTAACACAGTGTTTTCAGGAACTTAACTACCACGTTAAACGACGGTCTACTGTACTCTCATAATTATACTTAAGTATACCTGTACCTAAATATACTAACACACAGTGGGGGTGTGCAGGTATACATTAAAATCCCTAAGAGTGTCCCTCTAGTCTTAATGCCATAGTAATAATACTAATACATAACAATAATCACTGTTTAGCACATTAAATGCTTGTGCTACTAGGTCAGATGCCGTGCTCCTCCCTTAAGTGAATGTGACTGACCTGACTAGGTCAAGGCATTGGCTTAAGCCGGTGGGAGAATTGGACCAGCCTTGCCTGGGCCAGTAGGCCTACTGCAGTGTTCTTTCTATGATATTTTCTTCAAAATTATATAAGAAACATGTTACATAGCATATAAACATGACACTGGTGCTGGACCAGAGAAAATGTGTATGAATCTGTGTTTGGCCCAGTCACTTCCCTTAATACATTCCACTTTTGTTAACAATTCTCGGCATGAATTTTTCTCATTACTTCTCGCTTCGTTTATGATGGCTTCTAAAGGTATAGTTGTTAGAAACGATTAAACTCAGTGAACAAGGTAAGTCAATGGTAATAACATGGCTCTGGGACGCATTAACCCTTTCAGGGTCCAGAGGCCAAATCTCAAAGAGTGGCAGCCAGGGTCCAAGAACTAAAAAAAAAAAATTGTTGTTTTTTCTTATGAAATGGTAGAAAATCTTTTTCAGAAGGTAATAAAACAAAAAGTACGAAATGTGATGGAAAATTGATGAAATTATGCTCTCGCGAATTTTGATGTGCCAGCGATATTTACGCATTGGCGATTTTGCCGACTTTGACTCCCATTTTAGGCCAATTACATTATTCCAGTCAACCAAAATCTTAGCTATTTCGCTAGTATTACTTCTATTTTATCGATTGGGCACAAGAAATCATCCAGTTAACTGTTTTAACTGCTCAATAAAGTGATCAGAAATTGGTAATTTGGCCAATTTAACACAAAGTTCAAAATATTCCAATTTCAAAATAGGGTCAAGAATAAACAATGCAGGCATTCCTGGCACTAAACTAACATTTCCTCTGTTCATTAGTTATGTTTTCAGGCTTTACAAATGAATTCCATTTTTATTTTTTATTCACATAATGAATTTTTATTCACACCTAAAAATGGAAGTCAAAACGGCCTGAAGTCGAAGCAATATTTCCCAAAAGAAATAATGTAAATCCAATTAATCCATTCCTGCTGTCAGGAGGCATGACAAAATAGTAGAACTTCAAAATGACGCTATTATCAACTCTACGGCTTATTTATCTACTACCACAATTCATCTAATATGACATAATAAACAACATAAATAAAATAAAAACCTGATGTACACTCTAGAATGAATAAAATATGTCATTACGTATGTGGTGGCGGGGGAGGACAGCGGTTCCTCCTTCAGACGTGTTAGTAAAAGAAAAAATGGAGTTTGTGAGGCAAACTGCATTAGATCACGTCTTTCATAAGAAAACCATAATATACAAATGAACTGATGTATGTACACCAGTTACATACCTTGCAGAAGATAGGCAGAGGGGCTTATGCTGCCAGTTTATTTTGTTTAGTCCTTTTTCTATCGCTTAATTGCTACACTCTCAATGCTACACTTTGTCACTGAATTTAACTGCTTTAAACTCCACAACTTGCGCCTGTGCTGGCGTGCAGGAACACATTAAAATCACTAAGAGTGTGTTATTAGTCTTAAAGATGCCATATTAATAATAATAATAATAACACAATAATAATCACTCTGAGGCGCATTAACCCTTAGGGGGTCGACAGGCCTTCTCAGGAAAGTGTTCCTGGGGTCGAAATTTTTTGGAAAAAAAAAAAAAATTAATTTTTTCTTATGAAATGATAGAGAATCTTTTTCCGATCATAACGCCACCAAAATTATAAAATTTGATCGAAAACTAACAAAATTATGCTTTTGCGAAGTTATCGGTATCAATGACACTGACGCATCGGCGATTTCACCCACTTCGAGCCCTATTTTCGACAAATTCCAATGTTTCAGTCTCCTAAAATTATAGCTATTTCGCTAGAACTCCATTTCTTCTATCGAATAAGTAGAAGAAACTGCCTATTTACCAATTTCATCTACCCAAAATAGTGGTCAGAAAATGGCAATTTTCCAATTTCACACAAATTTCAAACGATGCCAATTTCAAAATAGGGTCCAGAGTAAACAAGGCAGACATTCATGGCACTAAAATAACATGTTCTCTGTTCATTAGCCACGTCTCCAGGCCCCTGTTCCATTACTTTTGCTTTCCATTTTGAATTTTTATTCTCACAAAAATAGAAGATTTACTGTTATGTATACAACTGCATCATTGTAAAAATGGTATAAATAATATCAGAGCACTTGTGCATGAATATAAGACTCGCCAGTTGATTTGTATTGGACGCATGGTGTGATTTGTTTACTCTTGAACATCGTTAAAAATCGAACATTTTCGCTATTTTGAGCTCAATTTCAAGGTACTTGTCATTGTCATACCAATCAAAATCATTTCCATTTCTGTAATATATCTTCCATTCTATCAAATGAGACCAAGAAAACGAGAATACATCAATAAATACCATACGAAAATCGACTGCAAAGTCGCTGTCTTAATCGAAAAAAACGGTCAGTTTTTTTCTCTCATTATGTAGTGTGTACTGCAGGATTTTTTTTATACTGCGCACACTGACCACACAGACCCATTCTTTCATATGTATGCCTACCAGACGTTTTCTGCTTAAATTGAGGCTGCTAGAATTTGGGCGTACTAGTACGGCACCAACCCCTGCTCGTAAAACGTACTAGTACGGCACCGACCCCGAAAGGGTTAAATGTCGTATAAAACGTTAATACAGTGGAGCCCCGGTTTTCGTGATTTTTTTGTTCCAGAATGCTGGTCAAGTGCCGTTACCAAACAAATTTATTCCCATAAGGAATAATGTATATTAGACTAGTCCTTTTAGACCCCCAAAAATACACTTACAAAAATACACTTACATAATTGTTCGAGTTTGGAGCAGTACGAACACTGGGGGTCCACTGTACTCTTGTTTAGTCACCTCTCACTCTACATTAAGACTACAAATATTTTAAGGTAAGTAATGAGTGTACGTACAGTGGACCCCCGAGTAACGTAAAAAACTGCATTCCAGAAGCCTGCTCAAGTGCCATTACTGAACGAATTTACTCCTTTAAGGAATAATGTCACGTAGGTTAGTCTATTTCAGACCCCCAAAAATACACTTCCACAAGCACTTACAATATTATACTTACATAATTGTATGATTTCCGGGGTGTTTGTTACTCGGGGGTCCACTGTACTGTACAGTGGACCCCCGAGTAACGAAAAAACTTCATTCCAGAAGCCTGCTCAAGTGCCATTACCGAACGAATTTACTCCCTTAAGGAATAATGTCACGTAGGTTAGTCTATTTCAGACCCCCAAAAATACACTTACAAGCACTTACAATATTATACTTACACAATTGTACGATTTCCTGGGTGTTTGTTACTCGGGGGACAACTATACTATATGCATGTTATTGGTCTAAGGCACTTTAAATGCCTAGTATATAATGTGTGAGTGGGGTAGCCCGATGGGGGTTACATACCTACCACACTTTGACACCTACCTACCTTACTATTCACCTTGCACCTTATATTAACCCTTCGACTGTTTCGGCCGTATATATACGTCTTACGAGCCAGTGTTTTGGACAAATTAATACGCCTAAATTCTAGCGGCTTCAAATCAAGCGGGAGAACGCTGATAGGCCTACATGTGAGAGAATGGGTCTGTGTGGTCAGTGTGCGCAGTATAAAAAAAATCCTGCAGCACGCAGTGCATAGAGAAAAAAACTCCAACAGTGTTTTTGGATTAAAATGCCGACTTTGAGGTGTATTTTCGTATAGAATTTATGGTTGTATTCTCGTTTTCTTGGTCTCATTTCACAGAATGGAAAATATATTACAGAAATAGAGATGATTTTGATTAGCTTCACGATGAAAACGACCTTGAAATTGAGCTCAATATAGCAGAAATGTTAAATTTTTGCCAATGTTCAAGAGTACACAAATCACGCCATGCATCCAATACACATTAACTAGTGTCATATTCTTTCACAAGTGCACTGATATTATTTATACCATTTTTACAATAATGTAGTAGTCTGCATAACAGTAAATTTTCTATTTTTTTGTGTGAATAAAAAATCAAAATAGTACAAAGCAAGAGTAATATAAGAGAGGCCTGGAGACGTGACTAATAAACAGAGAAAATGTTATTTTAGTGCCAGGAATGTCTGCATTGTTTATTGTGGACACTATTTTGAAATTGGCATCTTTTTTAATTTGTGTAAAATTGGCCAAATTGCCAATTTTTGACCACTTTATTGGGTAGTTGAAATTGGTAAATGGATGGTTTCTTGTACTCAATCGATAGAACAAATGGAGTTCTAAAGAAATAGCTATGAGTTTGGTTGACTGGAACAATGGAATTGGCCGAAAATAGGGCTCAAAGTCGGCGAAATTGCCGATGCGTATATATCGCCGAGATCGCTAACTTTGCAAGAGTGTAATTCCGTAAGTTCTCCATCAAATTTCGTACTTTTGGTGTCATTACCATCGGGAAAAGATTCTCTATCATTTCATAAGATTTTTTTTTTTTTTTAAATATTTTGTGACAGAAAGACAGTTTCAGAAATGGGCTTGCGACAGTCAAAGGGTTAAGATAATTAAGACTACAAATATTTTAACCCTTTGGGGGTCGACAGGCCTTCTCGGAAACACGTTCTCAGGGTCAAAAAAAAATTCCAATCATAACGACACCAAAAGCATGAAATGTGAATGAAAACTTACGTAATTATGCTCTCGCGAAGTTATCGGTCTCGAAGATGTTAACGCATCAGCGATTTCGCCCACTTTGAGCCCTATTTTTGGCCAATTCCAATGTTCCAGTCTACTAAAATCATAGCTATTTCGCTAGAACTCCATTTCTTCTATCGACTGAGTAGAAGAAACCGCCTATTTACCAATTTCAACTACCCAAAATAGTCAGAAAATGGCAATTTAGCCAATTTCACATAAATTTCAAACGATGCCAATTTAAAAATAGGGTCCAGAATAAACAAGGCAGACATTCCTGGCACTAAAATAACATCTTCTCTGTTCATTAGTCACGTCTCCAGGCCCCTCTTACATTACTTTTGCTTTCCATTTTGAATTTTTATTCTCACAAAAAATAGAAGATTTACTGTTATGTATACAACTGCATCATTGTAAAACTGGTATAAATAATATCAGCGCACTTGTACAAGAATATTATACTTGCCAGTTGATGTGTATTGGACGAATGGTGTGATTTGTTTACTCTTGAACATCATCAAAAATCGAACATTTTTGCTACTTTGAGCCCAATTTCAAGATACTTGTCATTGTCAAACCAATCAAAATCATTTCTATTTCTGTAATATATATTCCATTCTATCAAATGAGACTAAGAAAACGAGAATACATCAATACCATACAAAAAAAAAGGTCAGTTTTTTTTCTCATTATGCAGCGTGTTCTGCAGGATTTTTTTATACTGCGCACACTGACCACACAGACCCATTCTTTCATATGTAGGCCTACCAGCCGTTTCCCGCTTAATTTGAGGCCGCTAGAATTTACGCGTACTAGAACGGCACCGACCCCTGCTCGTAAAACGTACTAGTACAGCACCGACCCCCAAAGGGTTAAGGTAAGTAATGAGTGTACTGTATATGCATTTTATCCCTCTAGGGCACTTTAAATGCCTAGTATATAATGTGTGAGTGGGGTCGCCAGATGGGGGTTACATACCTGCCACACTTTGATACCTACCTACCTTACTATTCACTTTGCACCCTATATTAACACCATTAAGACTACAAATATTTTTAAGGTAAGTAATGAGTGTACTGTAGAGTGGACCCCCGGATTACGTAATTTTTTCGTTCAATAATGCTGTTCAAGTGCCATTACTGAACAAACTTATTCCCATAAGGAATAATGTAAATTAGATTAGTCCTTTTAGACCCCCAAAATTACACTTACAAAAGTACTTACAAAAATAAACTTACATAAAAGGGCGAGTTTGGATACTATCGTAAACCGGGGGTCCACTGTATATGCATTTTATCGCTCCAAGGCACTTTAAATGCCTAGTATATAATGTAATGTTCACTCGAGGAGACACAAAGCCAGATTGACTCACGACGGCATGCAGGCGCGAGCAGGTCTGGTACGTGGGCCAAAACATGGGGCACAGTGCGAAACTTGGGACAAAATTTAGACGAAAAAAAACGGCCATCGGGGTACACTTGGGAACAATGCTACTGAACTAGAATGTTTTCCCAGTTTTTTTTTTCGATGAACCCCTGATGGACATTATTGTCAGGGAAAGCAACACATACTATGAGTACACCATCAACACATTTCTTTTTCACTCAAGGTCACGGCTACACCAGTGGAAGGACACAACTGTGGCAGATGTACTTGTTCTTTTTCCCAAAAAATGCTTATCCCCATGTGTATAAGAACACTGTCACCACATACTGGTCGACAGAACGCCTGATTTCAACCAAGGTTTTAGTGATATTTTACCAAGAACATTTCTACTTTTTACATATGTTACAATTTTTCAGACAAAACAAGGCCTGACAGAAACGAAAAGGTTATATAAGATCAGGAATGTTATGTACATGAAACAAAAGTGCTGTATGTATTTTCATCCCTTCAGGAAGCTTGTTATTGATGAGTCTTTGATTTTTTCAAAGGCAGACTGTCATTCAGTATATACCAAGCAAGAGGGAAAACCCCTTTTAAAGTTACAGTGACCCCCCAAATCAGAACCCTGGGAAAACAGACATTTATGTAAGTATAATATTTAAAAAATGGAAAAGTATTTTTGGGTCTGAATAGACTAACCTATGGACATTTTTCCATGAGTAAATTCTCGGGGAATGGCACTTGAGCAGACTTGGAGTGAAGTTTTTTCAAACCCGGGGGGGCCACTGTATTTGTACTGTGTGATTGCAAAAGGGTCTGGGTTCCCGATCTAATTGTACACTGGCATTAATACATTGAGAGATACCACGGTTATTGGGTATCTCTGGTGATGTGGTGAACAATGATGCCAATAGGGGAGGCATATATTATATACTGATAACACAGTGCGTGGAACCCTAAACATATGCCTAGGTTCGACGCTGGCACTCGTAGGGGGTGAAGGCAGGTGTTTGCTGCCAAGACATCATGGCATTTTTGGCAAGACAAAAGTGATGTCACATTGTTTACATCAGTTCACGGACACGAATGGAGACAGTGGGGCAGAAAAAAGAGACCCAATGAACCCATTCTAAAACCTGCAGCTGTGATGGACTACAACCAATATGCGCTTAGTGGACAAATGGACATGCAGATTGGGTTTGGGTTTATTGTGTCCGGGGAAGAGTTATAAGTGGTACATAAAACTTTTTCCATCTTCTGACATTTCCATGCTGAATGCTTATAACATGTACAAGTTGAAGACCAACAACAAACCCAAATATGGTGAATTTTGTTTGTCAGTCATCAGACAAATAATATTCAAGTACCAAGGAACAACACCCAATTTACCAGCGCCCACAAATTATCAACACACCCTCCGTCTGAGGCCCGTGATCACTACCCCATACAACTGCCCCTACAACTTCCAAGAAAAGTGCTCAGAAGAGGGTGTTTTGTCTGTAAACATACCACAAAAAAACCCCCCAAAAAATCAGACACTGCTTTATGTTTGAGGGGTGTAAACTCCACTGTGCATATACCCATGTTTCAAAGAATTCCACAAGCTGCAGGAGTTCTAGAAAGTATCCAGTGACTGTACATTTTATATATATTATAGAACAATAGTAATGAACTTTTTTTTTTTGTTTGTTTTTAAAGTTTGCAAACAATATAAAGAAACTAATGTTACATTATTGTGTTGCATACGAGTGGGGATATATATATACATTGCACCTTTTGGTCTCACAGGCCACATAAGTTACGTAAAAAAGAAAATAGTGAAAAACAAGAATTAAATGGAAAAATAAACAAAAGTTTACTGAGTGAGCGCATTCCCGCTGTTGCTATATTAATTCATTCTGTTTCCCCAAGTTTGTATTAAAATAAATAACTTTAGGAAACCCTTTAACTTGATTTTTCCCAAAGTACTGTGAGTAGGGGAAAGGCTGACAGCGGTTTGGTTTTGTTTGTCTCAGTTTTCGCTGGTTTTGGTTTTCGTGCACTTTTTTTGAGGAAAAATTGTCTCAGTTTTTGTTGATGGTACGGAACCTGTCCATGTGCCCAGCTCACATATAAAGGCCGTAGACCGCCACCCACGCACATTGTCACTCAGTCTAGCATTGTTTATGCTTGAGTGAACATCACCCCAGGAGTTCATACAAAACATTTATTAACAATTCATTGTTTTTGGCCCTTGATTATTGTGTGTGACTGCTAAATAAGCCACCATGGGCCCAAAGAAAGCTCTTAGTGCCAGTCCTTTGGTAAAGAAAGTGAGGAACACCATATAATTAACCCTTTGGGGGTCCAAGGGGTCTCTCTGAAACTCGTTCTCAGGGTCCACGAATTAAAAAAAAAAATAATAAATAATTTTTTCTTATGAAATGATAGAGAATCTTTTTTCCGATCATAACGCCACAAAAATTATGAAATTTGATCGAAAACTAACGCATCAGCGATTTCACCCAATTTGAGCCCTATTTTCGGCAAATTCCAATGTTTCAGTCTACTAAAATTATAGCTATTGCGCTAGAACTCCATTTTTTCTATCAATTGAGTACAAGAAACCACCTATTTACCAATTCCAACTACCCAAAATAGTGGTCAGAAAATGGCAATTTGGCCAATTTCACACAAATTTCAAACAATGCCAATTTCAAAATAGGGTCCATAATAAACAAGGCAGACATTCCTGGCACTAAAATAACATCTCTGTTCATTAGTCACGTCTCCAGGCCCCTCATCTATTCTATAAAATGAGACTAAGAAAACGAGAATACAAGCATAAATGCCATATGAAAATAGACTGCAAAGTCGCTGTTTTAAACCAAAAACATGGTCAAAGTTTTTTCCTCATTATGCACTGTGTTGTGCAGGAATTTTTTTATACTGCGCACACTGACTGCACAGACCCATTCTATCACATCTAGGCCTAACAGCCTGTTTCTGCTTGATTTGAGGGAGCTAGAATTTAGGCGTACTAGTACGTCAATAACCCCAGGGCGTAAGCCGTACTAGTACGATCAAAACCCCAAAAGGGTTAAAGAAAGAAATCATAGCAAAGTATCAAAGTGGAGTCGATAAAGGCTATAGCGCCAGCCAGTGATAAAGTGTAGCACTAACAGTGTAACAAGTAAGTTAAGCGATATAAAAATGATGACACGAAACTCAACTTCTCCATTGTTCTTTGAGTATAGGGCCACTGAGAACAGAGCCGTCCTCTGCCACCATCTCCTCCAAGGTAAGTGTAAATATTTCTTATTTATATAAGTGTGAATATTTCTTATTTATAAATTAAAGTGTAAATATTTATTTATAAATTAAAGTGTAAATATTTCTTATTTATAAATTATGTACATTGTGTGAATAGAGCTGGTGGCGGCCTGCTGCTGCTGCCGCCGACCACCACCAGCAGTGGCCCTTATACCCAACAACAACACTACCGCCAGTTCTCTCATACATAATGACATTTTATTCATTCTAGAGTATATATCATGTTTCTATGTTATTAATATTGTTTATTATGTCATATTAGATGAACTGTGATAGATAAATAAGTCGTAGAGCTAATATTAGTGTCAAATTAAAGCATTTTGTCCTGCCTCCCAACAATAAACTCTCCTCCCTCCACCAGCAGTGGCCCTTATACCCAACAAAAACAATAACACTACCGCCAGTTCTTTCATACATAATGACATATTTTATTCATTTTAGAGTATATACAGTGGAACCCCGACTAACGTAAGCTCCATATAATGTAAAAATCGTGTAACGTAAGCTTTTTTTGCAAAACATTTGTCTTGTGTAGCGTATATTTCCTTGTGTAGCGTAACGTACCAGACCTGTCCGCCTGCCCGACGCCTGCGCAGGACATCAGTGTAGAGTTGTTTACCATTGAGAGAACATTATCCAGTGCGCTCTTTCAAACATTCACAATACAGTGGACCCCCGGGTTTCGTAAACCCCGGAAATCGTACATTTATGTACAGTGGTACCTCGACTTACGATATTTTTTCATTCCAGAATGCTGTTCAAGTGCCATTACCAAACGAATTTATCTCCTTAAGAAATGTTGTAAAATAGACTAGTCCTTTTAGACCCCCAAAATTACACTTACAAAAGCATTTAAAAAAATAAACTTACATAAAAGGGTGTGTTTGGGGACCATTGTAAGTCGAGGTACCACTGTAAGTATAATATTGTAAGTGCTTGTGGAAAAGTATTTTTGGGGGTCTGAAATAGACTAACCTACGTGAAATTTTTCCTTAAGGGAGTAAATTCGTTCGGTAATGGCACTTGAGCAGACTTCAGGAGTGAAGTTTTTACGAAACTCGGGGGTCCACTGTACTTTTGTTGTATTTTTTGGTGGTTTAGTGATTGTCACTGTGAAGTAAGTCACCATGGATCCAAAGAAGCTTCCTAATGGCACCCCTGTGGTAAAGAGAGTGAGGAACACCATCGAACTGAAGAAAGAGATTGTTGAAAAATATGAGTGGCGTACGTCTGAGTGAGCTTGCCAGGATGTACAAGAAAACCCCATCTACTATCAGCACTATCTTGGCAAAGAGAAATGAATTCAAGGACGCTAATGTTGCAAAAGGGGTTGATATGTTAACGAAAAATAGATCGAAAACAGTGGATGAGGTTGAGAAGTTGTTGATGGTGTGGATAAACAATAAACAGATAGGAGGTGATAGTATTTCCATGGCGATAATTTGTGAAAAGGCAAGGAAGTTGAACGCAGATCTTGTCAAGACAATGCCTGCAACCAGTGGTGAGGAGAGTGATTTTAAAGCCAGCAGAGGCTGGTTTGAGACGTTTGAGAAACGTAGTGGCATACACAGTGTTGTGAGGCATGGTGAGGCAGCCAGCTCAGACAAACGTGCAGCTGAAAAGTTTGTGAGTGAATTTAAGGGCTTCGTAGAGGCTGAAGAATTCCTCCCCCAACAAGTGTTTAATTGTGATGAAACAGGCCTGTTTTGGAAGAAAATGCCCAACAGGACCTTCATTACTCAGGAGGAAAAGGCACTGCCAGGACACAAGCCTATGAAAGACAGGCTAACTCTTATGATGTGTGCCAATGCCAGTGGTGATTTTAAAGTGAAGCCTTTACTGGTGTATCACGCAGAAAATCCGAGCCTTCAAGAAACACAATGTTAACAGGAATAATTTGTGTGTGCATTGGAAGGCTAACACTAATGCATTGGTCAATAAAGAATTTTTCATATAATGGATGACATGAGTGTTTGGCCCTAGAGTGAAGAAATACCTCCTGGAAAAGAAATTGCCACTTAAGTGCCTCCTGGTACTGGACAATGCTCCTGCTCATCCTCAACTTGCAAGAGTAGTTGTCTGACAAGTTCAATTTCATCAGAGTGAAGTTCTTCTCTCCTAACACCACTTCTCTCATCCAGCCCATGGACCAGTAGGTCATTGCAAACTTCAAGAAACTGTACACCAAAGCAGTATTTCAGAAGTGCTTTGATGTGACCTCAGACACTGCATTGACCCTAAGACAGATCTGGAAAGATCACTTCAATATCGTGAATGGCCTTATAGGTAAGGCTTGGGAGGGAGTGACTTCCAGGACTTTGAACTCTGCTTGGAGACCACTGTGGCCGGATTGTGTTGAAAATAGGGATTTTGAAGGATTTGAGGCTGACCCTGATGACCCTGTGCCTGTTGTGGAAGATATTGTGGCATTGGGGAACAGCCTGGGGTTGGAGGTGAGTGGTGAGGATGTGGAAGAGTTGGTGGAGGAGCACAGTGTAGAGCTAACAACTGAAGAGCTGCAAGAGCTGGAACTGGAACAGCATCAGACCAGAGTTGAGGTTATTGCTTCACAGGAGGAAGAAGAGAGAGAGGAGGAGGTGCCTTCTTCAGTGCTTCAGTCTTTATTTCATACATGTTGAAGGCATTGAGCATTGCAATGTCAACAAGGTGGAAAAATACTTTTGTATACCACTTGCGACTCCTACGCACACAGTCAACAAAGCCTATCATCATGTCACACTTGTCGACTAGTCGCATATTGTGTGTATAGTCGATGACAACAGCTGGCTTTTCAATAGGTTCATTGTTGAACCTGCTCACTCTGTCTGTCTGTACCATCTCGTTTCTGTGGATGGTTGACAGCAATGTCACGTCCCGTTTGTCATGCCATGACAGTGCCATGATGTCATTGGCATGAAACGCCTGCACTACACTATGTGCCTGGTATCATCGAGTGTATTTTTTCTTGTGTAGATAATGACATCCAACACAAGACCAGTCTCACAGTCACACATAACAAACAGTTTTATACCAAAGCGATTATGTTTGCTTGGTATATATTGGTTGAATGACAGTTGTCCCTTGAACAGAACCAAGGACTCATCAACAACAATGTTCTTGAATGGATAAAAGTAGACACTGAATTTTTGCTTGAGATACATAAACAATTCCCGGATTTTGTAGAGGAGGTCATTTCAGTTTGGTGTATTCCTGTCAGAGAAGTGCAACATTCTTAGCAACAGAATGAATCTGTTGCAGGGAAGGAGGTCACGGAAGACTGGAGTGCTAATGAAGTGGTCTGTGGACCAGTAGTTTGCTATATTGTTCTTATATGTGTGTGGCATAAGCATGACAGTGCCAAGGAATAAATACATTTCAGCCACAGTTGTATCTTTCCACCTGCGCAGCCGTGATGATTCTGTAACATCTACATGGTCCTTTGTATACTGGTAGTACAGGTTGGTCTGGGTAACAATCAGTTTCATTATCGGCTCATCAAAGTATAGTTGAAAATTGTCTAACTCTGTAGACTCATTTGTGATGGGACTGCCATCAAAATTGAAAGGATGTGGCATGAATGGTGTATGTTCAGTCCAATTCCATTCACGATCAGATGGTGCAGGGTGGACCTGTGGCATGGGACGTGGGGGAGCAGTAGGAGGGACGGGAGTGGGGCCAGCACATGGTTGAGAGGGTGCCTCGTGGTCCTTTGTCTGTCCACACACAGCGCCATGTGGTCCAGGCATCGTGCCACCCACAACTTCTTCCTCCATCCCAACATACTCTCCTTCATTATCACTATCACTGTCAGTGGCAGGGGTTTTGGAACGTGACCTGCTAAGACCCTTGCCTCTGACTGCATATGGCACACTGCCTGAACGTAGGTTATTATGCCCAAAAGTACGTTTCACTGGGGAATAATGATAATCACTGTCACTCGACGAATCGTCTATGGGCATAAAATCTATTTCATCATCGTCACTTTTATCACTTTCACTATCGTCATCACCATAACACATGGAAAATGATAATTTCCTCTTGCGGAGTTGCCATTGTGTAGTAACACTAGCAACCCCAGAGGTGCTGGGCTGAGGGTCTGTGGCCACACTGGCCACACTAGATGTGATGGGCTGAGGGTCATCTGGGTTGTCATCAATAGTTTCACTAATTCCTTGATTATTAGTGGCTATATCACTGTCTAATTCACTAAACTCGCATTCTGTTTCACTTTCCAGGAATAGTAGTGTGTTAATACGACGAGGCGTGAGTTAATCACAGGGGTTTGCCATGATGTTGACCCAAGATGGAGCTGAAACTAACTGGAGCTACCATGCGGTACCCTGGCATCCCCGATTTTTTTCATACTATGCACACTGAGTGCGCAGACCCATTCTCTCATGTCTAGGCGACTCAGGCCTATCGCGCTAAATTTGAATGAATGAAAAATAAAACGAAGAACTACGTTCGGGGCAGTATGCACGTGAACGTATATCTACGTGTGGACAGTTTAAGGGTTAAGGACATGTGTACAAAGTGGAATGAGTTGCAGACATTTGTTGAAAAACACCACCCTGAGCAAGCTGAAATGAGCCATCTGTGCAACCACTTCAGTGACAGAGCCATGCTGTAATTCAGGAAAGTATTAGAGAGACGCCAGAAACAGAGGACTGTGGACAGTTATTTCACGAGGCAGGGATCCAGTGACTCTCAAGCTGGTCCTAGTGGGATTAAAAGACAAAGAAGGGAAGTAACCCCAGAGAGGGACTTGTTACCTGAAGTCATTTTCGAGGGGAATTCCCCTTCCAACCACTTAAACCCTGCCCCTGTCATCCTCCCTATCTTCCAGATGCCTGGAACTCTTCAATAAAGGTAAGTAAATGTTATATATTAATCTATTTTTTATTTTATTTAGTATGTGAATATTTTTTGGGTGGAACGGATTAATTGTATTTACATTATTTCTTATGGGAAATAAGGTTTCGAATTACGTATTTTTCGTGTTAAGTAATAACTCCTGGAAAGGATTAATTACGTTAGTCAGGGTTCCACTGTATCATGTTTCTATGTTATTAATATTGTTTATTATGTCATATTAGATGAATTGTGATAGATAAATAAACCGTAGAGCTGATATTAGTGTCACAATGAAGCATTTTGTCCTGCCTCCCAAAAAACTCGCCTCCCTCTCTCCTTTCCTCTCCTTCCATACACCAACAAGAGTCGGTAATAAAGGCAAGTGTGATGTTAAATGTTCATTTATACATGTTATTAGTGCTTTATATTTATTTGTCATTCTTTTCTGTATTTAAATCTATATTTAATCTCTTAAAAAAATATTTTTTGTTAATACTCCTGGGTGTCTGAAACGGATTAATTGAATTTACATTATTTCTTATGGGGAAAATGGTTTTAGTTTTCGTCAATTTTGGTTTTAGTTGATGCCTCTGGAACAGATTAAACACGAAAACCAAAGGTTGACTGTATATTGTTTGCAAAACTTTTTTTACACAAACCAACAATACAAATTTTTTTTTATTACTATTGTTCTTTAATATATATACAAATGAACAGTCACTGGACACTTTCCTAGAACTGCTGCAGCTTGTGGAATTCTTTGAAACATGGTGTTATGCACAGTGGTATTTTACACTCCTCATACATAAAACGAGTGTCTGCATTTTTATGGGCATTTTGTGGTATGTGCACAGACATAACACCTCTTCTGAGCACTTTTCTTGAAAGTAGTAGGAGGCAGTTGTATGGGGTAGTGATCACCAGACCTCAGACGAGAGGATGTGTGTTGATAATTTCGTGGGCCTTGGTGTATTGCAGGTGTTGTTACTTGTACTTCAATATTATTTGTTTGATGACTGAAACAAAATTCACCATATTTTGGTTTACTGTTGGCCTTCAACTTATACATATTATAAGCATTCAGCATGGAAATATCAAGAAGATGGAAAAAGTGTTTTATGTACCACTTATAAATAACTCTTGCAAACACAATCAGCAAACCAAATCTGCATGTCACATTTGTCCATTAAGAGCATATTCAGGTTGTAGTCCATCACAGCTGCAGGTTTTAGAATGTGTTCATTGGTCTCTCTATTCTGCCTGCCACTGTCTGCCATTTCGTTTCGGTGAATTGATGTCAACAATATGACATCACGTTTAGTCATGCCACCGAAATGCCATTGGCAGCAAACGCCTGCACCGCACCTCTACGAGTGCCTGTGTTGAACCTAGGCATATGCTTACTATTTCCACACACTGTGCCACACACGTCTGTCATGTTCACTGGCAAGAAATCACTGAGTAAGGGGTTTGTGTACCAGTTATCAGTATATAATATATGCCCCTTACCAAGATATGGTTCCATCATTGTTCTAACCACATCACCAGAGAAACTCAATAACTTCCTGGTATCTTGCAATATATTACTGCCAGTTTACACAATAATATCCAAAACCACACCACTTTTGCAATCACACAATACAAATAACTTTATACCAAAGCGTTTCCTCTTGCTTGGTATATACTGCTTGAATGACAGTCTGACTTTGAATAAAATCAAAGACTCATCAACAACAAGCTTACTGAAGGGATAAAAATACATACAGTACTTTTGTTTCATGTACATGAACACATTCCTGATCTTGTAATAATATTGGTAGAATTACCGACAATATGTTAAGTAAAAGGACACAAATGCAACTAATGTGACATTTTATTGTAGCAACGTTTCGCTCTCCAGGTGCTTTCTCAAGCCGGTACGGCTTGAGAAAGCTCCTGGAGAGCGAAACGTTGCCACAATAAAATGTCACATTAGTTGCATTTGTGTCCTTTTACTTAACATTCCTGATCTTATATAACCTGTCGTTTCTGTCAGGACTTGTTTTGTCTGAGAAGTGTAGTATACGTAACAGTAGCAGAAATCGATTCACTGGTATAATGTCACTAAAAGATGTGGTTAAAATCAAGCGGTCTGTCGACCAGTATGTGGTGACAGTGTGCTTATACACATGTGGCATAAGCATTATGGTTGCAAAGAACAGATACATCTCTGCCATAGTTGTGTCCTTTCACCGGTGTAGGCCTGATCTTGGTGAAACAATACACACACAACCCGCACATATAAAAACGAGAGGAGCTTACGACGACGTTTCGGTCCGACTTGGACCATTTACAAAGTCACACTAACACAAAGGACAGGTAGAAGGGGTTATATATAGGCAGGCAGACAGGGGAGGGCACAAGAAAGTGGTGGAGGGGTAATAATGGAGGTAGTAGTGGTAGTGGTAGTGGTAGTAGTGGTAGTGGTAGTAGTAGTAGTAGTAGTAGTGGTAGTAGTACTAGTGGAGTCAGTCATATACTAGGAAAGGAGCACTGCAATGAAGCTGGCAGCCCGCATAGGGTAAGGACAAGAACACAGAGGGGGAAAAAATGAAAAAAAAAAAAAAAAAAAGACAAATACAAGGCAAAAGAAAAGAAAGAAAACCCAGAGGAGAAAGGAGAAAGAGGAGAAGGGGAAAGAGATAGAAGGGGAAGGAATCAGGTTAAGTCATGGGTGTTCTGAAGTTTGAAACATTCAACAGTGTAAGGGGAGAGGAAAGCATCTACAGAGACAAAGCCAGAGCTAAGATTCACAAACCTGATATTCCTCTGCATCCCATCATATCTTCTAGAGGTTCTGTCTCTTATTCTCTTGCTTCTTGGCTAGCCAAAACCCTCACTCCCTTTCTTGGTACTTTTTCTCCTGCCCACCTTCGACACTCTCAAGACTTCATCGAACGGGTTCGCTCTCTCCCGACCTGTAAGATGCTTAGTCTTGATGTAGAGTCCCTCTTCACTAATGTCCCTTTGGATGATGTCCTTAATTTTCTTAGAGAGAAGGCCAATGAAGGGTTACTTCACTTCCCTATACCTACTGATGTCTTTCTTGATCTTATCCGCCTTTGTGTGGACTCTAAATCCTTTTCTTTTCAAGGTAAATATTATTCTCAAACCTTTGGTGTCGCTATGGGCTCTCCTCTATCTCCTGTTCTTGCTAATCTTTACATGGAATACTTCGAGACTGTTCTTCTTCCCACTATTGATGTACGTCCTTCACTCTGGCTCCACTATGTAGATGACATCTTTGCTCTTTGGCCTCATGACTCTAGTCTCTTCCAACCATTTCTTGATGCTCTTAATAATCTTGGCCCTTCCATTAAGTTTAAAGCTGATTGGGAATCTAATTCTTTGCTTCCTTTCCTTGATGTTCATGTCCACCGCTCAGTTACAGGTTTTGCCTTTTCCGTGTACCGCAAGCCTATGCACAGTGGCATGTACATTCACTACTTTTCTTACCATGCCTCCTCTGTCAAGAAAAGTGTTCTTATCTCCCTCTTTCTCCATGCTCTTCACATTTGTGATCCTCAGTTCCTTGAAGCAGAATTTTCCACTCTTCATAATTCATTTCCCAGCCTTGGCTACCCTTCCCATTTCATACTCTGCTTTCTCTCATGCCAAACGGACTTTCTTCTCTCCTAAACCCTCTACTCCTGGGAACTCTCCTGTCCTCTGCCTTCCCTACATCTCTGGTCTCTCTAATCCCAACAACTCTCTCCGTTCCTTAGACATCAAACTTACCTTTCGCCAGACTAACGCTCTTTGCACTAATCTAGTTCATACCTCCCCTCCCTCTATAGATTATCCTGGTGTCTACTCTATTTTTTGCTTCTCCTGTCCTCTTCAGTACTTTGGAGAAACTGGCCGATCTCTTTCTGACAGACTTTGGGAGCACAAAAATAGTGTTAGGCTTGCTGACACTAATAATGCTCTTTTCTGTCATGTCAGAGATCACAGTCATCCTATTGATTGGTCTTCTGCTAAAACTGTCTACCCTACGTCCAACTTTCACAGTCGCCGTCTGGTTGAATCCTCCCTTATACACAACTTTCCTTGTATGAATCTTAGCCCAGGCTTTGTCTCTGTAGATGCTTTCCTCTCCCATTACTTTGTTAAATGCTCCAAACTTCAGAACACCCGTGACTTAACCTGATTCCTTCCCCTTCTATCTCTTCCCCCTTCTCCTCTTTCTCCTTTCTCCTCTGAGTTTTCTTTCTTTTCTTTTGCCTTGTATTTGTCCTTCTTTATTTTATTTTTTTCATTTTTTTCCCCTCTGTGTTCTTGTCCTTACCCTATGTGGGCCACCAGCTTCATTGCAGTGCTCCTTTCCTAGTATATGACTGACTCCACTACTACTACTACCACTACCACTACTACCTCCATTACTACCCCTCCACCACATTCTTGTGCCCTCCCCTGTCTGCCTGCCTATATATAACCCCTTCTACCTGTCCTTTGTGTTAGTGTGACTTTGTAAATGGTCCAAGTCGGACCGAAACGTCGTAGTAAGCTCCTCTCTTTTTTATATGTGCGGGTTGTGTGTGTATTGTTCCAGTGACGGTATTGTGCCTTTTTTTGTTATTTTTGGTGAAACAATTGTTTGCCATGGTGCATTTGAAGTATGTGTTACTTTGCCTGACAATAATGTGCATCAGGGGTTCGTCAAAGAATAACTGGCATTGTTCCCAAGTGTACACGATGGCCGTATTCCACTTTGTGTTTCATCAAAGTGATGGGGACTGGGAACAAAATTGGCACCTTGCTGCCAATCCCAGATGTGGTCTACTGGTGGGTACTGAATAGTACTGACAGGTGGTTGTGGTTGTGCAGGTTGTGGGAGTGTGGGATGATTGAGGGTGGTCTTTGTTGTGGCTGTTCTGAGTTAGCAGCGTGGGTACCAGTGTGGCCCGCTGCTGGTACCACATGACGCATGCCACCGCCAACACCACCACCACCTGCTGCCCCACTCACATTATCCATCCCTATTGTAACTATATTGTCATCTTCACTATCAGTTCGTGGTGTAGGGCCACAGAATGTCCTCCGAGATTTACTACTTACCCTTGGAAAGGCATATGGCACACTACCAGAATGCATGCTGTGTCGTACATACTGCCGCTTCACTGGAGAATATTCCCCCTCACTGTCGCAACTCGAACTGCTTTCAATAGCTTGGAAATCAATATCACTATCATTTTCACTGCTCACATCTGAGTCCTGTACATGGGAAAATAGTTTCCTCTTTCTCCCTGGCACAGGTGAACGTGAATGAGACGGCCCAGCACCAGAGGTGGAAGGTTGTGGGTCGTCTGGGTTTTCATCACTAATTACATTATCCTGGACATTGCTTTCGGTCACACCCTCCTCAAAACCATAAAATTCACTTTCACTGGCACTTCCATCGGTGTTAGAACTATCACTTGGGAACAGAAGACCTCCAATTCACTGAGAAGTAAGGTACTTCTTACTGCAAGGCATGGTGAACAAGGACTACTGAAATGGCATTCCCACAATGCACCACTGAGTCCCTGATTTTTTCATACTGCGCACACCCATCACACAGACCCATTCTCTCACATGTGGGCCTACCAGCTTTCTCCCGCTTGATTTCAAGCCGCTAGAATTTTGGCGTATTAATACATCAAAAACAATGGCTCGTAAGACGTGTATATATACAACCGAAACAGTCAAAGGGTTAATCCAAAATTACGGTCTCAGTTTTTTTTCTCTCATTATGCAGTGTGCTGCAGGATTTGTTTTATGTAGTGCACACTTACCACATAGATGTGTTCTCTCATATCTAGGCCCAAATTTACCGCTCATAGCTTATCCGAGTGAGCTGAGCTCATGGCCTAGATCTATGGTTTGGACCCTGGCTTCAAAGACGTAGATATACGGGACGGACCCTGAAAGGGTTAAATATCATATAGCTATGTAGGTAAGTGCAGCTATGTAGCCCAGGCTACCTACCGGCTACCTACACCTGACTTCCTACAAATAAGTACTACTCACCTCTCATCATACATTAAGACTACACATATTTTAAGGTAGATAATGAGTGTACTGTATGTGTATTTTATCTTTTTGGGCTGCTTTAACCCTTTGAGGGTCAAGCCCCCGATCCTTAACTGACTCTTAGGGTTGAAAAAAAAAACTTTTTCTAATGAAATGACAGAGAATTTTTCCCGATGGTAATGGCACCAAAAGTATGAAATTTGATGGAAAACTTACAAAATTACAGTCTCGCATAGTTAGCGATATCTGCGATATTTACGCATCGGCGATTTTGCCCACTTTGAGCCCTATTTTCGGCTAATTCCATTGTTCCAGTAGAATAAAATCATAGCTATTTCGCTAGAACTCCATTTGTTCTATCGATTGAATACAAGAAACTGCCCACTTACTGATTTCAACTACCCAATAAAGTGGTAAGAAATTGGCAATTTGGCCAATTTCACACAAATTTCAAAAGATGCCAATATCAAAACAGGGTCCAAAATAAACAAGACAGACATTCCTGGCACTAAAATAACATTTTCTCTGTTCATTACTCACGTCTCCAGGTCCCTATTATATTACTCTTACTTTCCATTTTGAATTTTTATTCTCACAAAAATAGAAGATTTACTGTTATGCAGACTACTGCATTATTGTAAAAATATTATAAATAATATCAGCGCATTTGTGAAAGAATATAAGACTCACCAGTCAACGTGTATTGGACGCATGGCGTCATTTATTTACTCTTGAACATTGGCAAAAATCAATTATTTCAGCTAATTTGAGCTCAATTTCAAGGTACTTTTCATCGTGAAACCAATCAAAATCATTTCTATTTCTGTAATATATCTTCCATTCTATCAAATGAGACCAAGAAAATGAGAATACAACCATAAATACTATACGAAAATAGACTGCAAAGTCGCTGTTTTAAACCAAAAACACAGGGTTTTTTTCTCATTATGCACTACGTGCTGCAAGATTTTTTTATACTGCGCACACTGACCACTCAGACCCATTTTCTCATATGCAGACCTACCAGCTTTCTCCCACAAGATTGGAAGCCACAAGAAATTTGTAGTAGTATTACGGGACCGACACTGGCTTGCAAGCCGTAATATTACGGGACAGACAGTGAAAGGGTTAAATGGGGTTCAAATAACGATATATAGTGGACCCTCAGTTTTCGTGTACTATCTCCGTTTTCGCCGATTACAGTTTTTGCGCACTTTTTTCGTGGAAATATTGGCTCTGTTTTCGTCGATGGTACGGAACCTGTCCAGTGTCCATACAAAGTCCGCCTCCCACACATTCTCAGGCAGTGTAGCATTGTTTCTGGTTGAGTGAACATTATCCTGCGAGTTCATACAAAACATTTCTTAACAATCCATTGTTTTTGCCTCTTGATTATTGTGTGTGACTGCTAAATAAGCCACCATGGGCCCAAAGAAAGCTCCTAGTGCCAGACCTTTGGTAAAGAAAGTGAGGAACACCATAAAATTAAAGAAAGAAATCATAGCAAAGTATCAAAGTGGAGTCGATAAAGGCTATAGCGCCAGCCAGCGATAAAGTGTAGCACTAACAGTGTAGCAAGTAAGTTAAGTGATTAAGTGATAGAAAAATGATGACACAAAACTTAACTCCTCCATTGTTGTTTGAGGAATATAGGGGCACTGAGACCAGCGTCGCCCTCTGCCACCATCTCCTCCAAGATAAGTAAATATTTCTTATTTATAAAGTGTAAATATTTCTTATTTATAAATTAAAGTGTGAATACTGGTGGTGGCCTGCTGCCTCCACCACCACCACCACTATATGTACGGTTTATGGTCAGTGGCCCTTATAAACCCAACAACAATAACACTATCACCAGTCCTCACATTCGTAATGACATATTTTATTCATTCTAGAGTATATATCATGTTTCTATGTTATTAATATTGTTTATTATGTCATATTAGATGAACTGTGATAGATAAATAACCGTAGAGCTGATATTAGTGTCAAATTGAAGCATTTTGTCTTGCCTCCAAAAAATAAACTTGCCTCCCTCTCTCCTCTCCGTCTTCCATACACCAACAAGAGTCGCCAATAAAGGCAAGTGTGATGTTAAATGTTCATTTATACATGTTATTAGTGTTTTATATTTATTTGTCATTCTTTTCTGTATGTAAATCTATATTTAATCAATAAAAAATTATTTTTTGTTAATACTCCTGGGTGTCTGAAACAAATTAATTGAATTTACATTATTTCTTATGGGGAAAATGGTTTCAGTTTTTGCCGATTTCAGTTTTAGCCGATCCCTCTGGAACTGATTAAACTTGAAAACCGAGGGTCCACTGTATACCAGTATACGGTAGTAATACAAAAAAAACATGACATTTTCAAACTGTAGGTTTGTTTTGGTAATGTTTTATTAAATACATAGTAAATCAATAAACTTACAAACATAACCATGAAATATTTTTAAAATGCAGGAAAAATACCATCACATATCAACATGCAATCCTAGCCATAGATGCATCCACTTGCACGCATTGAGACAGAGTAGAGTAGAAAGAGACCATGACAGTCACAACAAGAAACAGCTACACACACTGAGGAAGAGATAGTTGATTGGGATTTATCTGATCTAGAATAATCACCTGTATACTGGTGAGCGAAAGCAATGTATAATGTGTTTTGTAACTAATAGCGTTTGCGAGTTTTTTAGAGCTGCTTCACGTAAATTTAGCATATTTTTAGCTCATTTTAGGCAGAAGTATAGCTGTATTGGGCAAACTTGCCAGTCAGCTGTGTCAGTGGTAAACAACCGCAGAACAGCCCATCAACACGTGTGTTTTTATATGTAATGCCTCAGGCTTAACATAACATTATTACTGTGGATACCATTTATCTTTTTCCAAAATTTAGCCATTCAGGATTAAAATGTGTGCCACAATGTGAGGACAATCCTGTACCTGTTCCACCTGTTGCTTGACACTAAATGTTACAGTAGTGAAGAAACTGATAAAACTGATCTTTATGAACCACCAAAATCTGAGACTTTGAAACAGCCTCACTTAATCATTCTACAGGAGTTAAACATCCTTACGTGGATCCTGACCTATCAAAGCAGAAGGCACAACTGTTTGAACAGTGCTTATAGGAGTGGAACCTTAGCAGAATGAACAGAAATGTCTCATTTTCGCACACGCTACGCTAGTTTGGCGGCATTCTATCAG
This sequence comes from Cherax destructor, assembly GCA_009830355.1. Classification (NCBI taxonomy): domain Eukaryota; kingdom Metazoa; phylum Arthropoda; class Malacostraca; order Decapoda; family Parastacidae; genus Cherax; species Cherax destructor. The sequence goes on along the minus strand of WNWK01010266.1, from coordinate 17,755 downwards.
ACGGAGAATGCTGTGTGTTTCCACACTGATGTGAGTGGTCTTATGAAGGTACTGGGCTATGAATATCATTCCAGTGAATGGAGACTGTTAATTAATTCCAGCAAGATCAGTTTGAAAGCAGTGCTCCTTCATAATGACAATGAAGTCTGCCTATGGTTCATGCTGTGGAATTAACCCTTTCCAGGTCGGTCATGTAAAATTACAGCTTTGAAGCCAAGGTCGGTCCTGTAAAACTATGTCAAAATTCTAGCAGCTTCCAGTCTTGCGGGAGAAAGCTGGTAGGCCTACATATGAGAGAATAGGTCTGTGTGGTCAGTGTGAGGAGTATAAAAAAAAAATTGTGCACCACGCAGTGCATGAGAAAAAAACTGTGACCGTGCTTTTAGTGTAAAACAGCGACTTTGCTGTGTATTTTCATATGTTTTTGTAGTTGTATTCTCGGTTTCTTGGTCTCATTTGATAGAATGGAAAATATATTACAGAAATAGAGATGATTCTGAATGGTTTCAGACTAAAAGTAGCTTGAAACTGAGCTCAAAGTAGCGGAAATGTTCAATTTTTGCTGATACTCAAGAATAAACAACACACGTCACGCATCCAATACACGTCAACTGGCCGGTCTAATATCCACTCACGAATGCACTGACATTATATGTACAATTATTACCATTATGCAGTAGTCTGAATAACAGTAAATCTTCTATTTTTTGTGTGAATAAAAATTCAAAATTAAAAGCAAGCAAAATACAAGAGGGGCCTGGAGACATGACTAATGAATAGAGAAAATGTTATTTTAGTGCTAGGAATATCTACATTATTTTGAACCCTATTTTGAAATTGGCCTTTCTTGAATTTTGTGTGAACTGGGCCAAATTAGTAATTTCTGATCACTTTATTGGGAAGTTAAAATAGGTAAATGGGCAGTTTAATAAAAGGAGTTCTGGTTAAACAGCTATGAGTTTGGTCAAATGGAACAATGGAATTGGCCCAAAATAGGGCTCAAAGTGGGCAAAATTGCCAATGTGTAAAGATCGCCAAGTTTTCCATCAAATTTTGTACTTTTAGTTTCATTCCTTTCGGAAAAAGATTCTCTATCATTTCATAAGAATTTTTTTTTTTTAATTCTTCGACTCGGGAGCAAGTTTGCGAGCAGGGGTCTCAACCCTCAAAGGGTTAAAGGAAACATACAAGTAAATGGAATACAATACAACTTAGACTAACAAAAATACAATGACCACAAGTGGAATATATGCAAGAACCAAAAAGTGATAGGGTTAATACTTGGTCTCCAACTTGGTTACACAAAGCTCATGGGTTTCCTTTGTTTGTGAAATAGTCACAATGATGTTAATGACTACAAGATTAATAAATGGCTGGCAAGAAAACACCCGTTACCAGGAAAACTGAACATACAACATATGCAACTGGTGCTTCCTCAAACAATATTTCTTCCACTATAGAATATAAAGTTGGGCCTAATGAAAACTTTGTAAAACTCATGACTGAAGGAATAATTTTTAGGAGTTTTAACTGGAGCAAAACTTAAGGCTGGAGTATTTGCTTGGCTACAAATACTTAAAAGTGTTATCTGATCCAATCTTCCTATTAAAACTGATCCCACTGGAACTGGCTGCGTTGAAAGTTTGCCAACAGGTTGTCCAGAACTTCCTAAGAAGGCACAATTATTCCTAGTTAGTGTATAACATGATACAGTCATACCTCGGTTAACGATGGCATCAGATATCGATAAATTCGGTAAGCGATACATTTTTACGTCAAAATAGTGACTCCGTTAACGATGTTTGCTTCGGTTTACGATATTCGTCCCGGACACAAGTCCAACTAAATTAACTGGTTTCCCTGAATCCCTTCACAAAATGTTACCCTGCTCACACTCCAACACATTGTCATGTCCCAAAAACCATTCGTCTCCATTCACTCCTATCTAACACGCTCACACATGCTTGCTGGAAGTCAAAGCCCCTCGCCCACAAAACCTCCTTTACCACCTCCCTCCAACTTTTTCTAGGACGACCACTACCCCGCCTTCCTTCCTCTACAGATTTATACGCTCTCCAAGTCATTTTACTTTGATCCCTTCTCTCTAAATGACCAAACCACCTCAACAACCCCTCTTCAGCCCTCTGACAAATACTTTTAGTAACTCCACACCTTCTCCTAATTTCCACATTCCGAATTTTCTGCATAATATTTACACCACACATTGCCCTTAGACAGGACATCTCCACTGCCTCCAGCCTCCTCCTAGCTGCAGCATTTGCAACCCATGCTTCACACCCATATAAGAGTGTTGGTACCACTATACTTTCGTACGTTCAATTCTTTGCCTCCATGGATAACGTTTTTTGTCTCCACAGATACCTCAACGCACCATTCACCTTTTTTCCTTCATCAATTCTATGGTTAACCTCATCCTTCATAAACCCATCCGCTGACACGTCAACTCCCAAATATCTGAAAACATTTACTTCTTCCATAATCCCTCTTTCCAATGTGACATCCAATTTTTTTTATTTAACCCTTTCGGGGTTTTGGTCGTACTAGTACGTCTTACGCACTGGGGTTATTGACGTACTAGTACGCCTAAATTCTAGCGCCCTCAAATCAAGCAGAAACAGGCTGTTAGGCCTAGATGTGATAGAATGGGTCTGTGCGGTCAGTGTGCGCAGTATAAAAAAATTCCTGCACCACACAGTGCATAATGAGGAAAAAAAAACTCTGACCGTGTTTTTGGTTTAAAACAGCGACTTTGCAGTCTATTTTCGTATGGTATTTATTGTTGTATTCTCGTTTTCTTGTTCTCATTTGATAGAATGGAAGATATATTACAGAAATAGAGATAATTTTGATTCATATGACAATGACAAGTACCTTGAAATTGAGCTCAAATTAGCGAAAATGTTCGATTTTTGACGATGTTCAGGAGTAAACAAATCACACCATGCGTCCAATACACATCAACTGGCGAGTCTTATATTCATGCACAAGTGTTCTGATATTATTTATACCATTTTTACAATGATGCAGTTGTATACATAACAGTAAATCTTTTATTTTTGTGTGAGAATAAAAATTCAAAATGGAAAGCAAAAGTAATGTAAGAGGGGACTTGAGACGTGACTAATGAACAGAGAAGATGTTATTTTAGTGCCAGGAATATCTGTCTTGTTTATTATGGATCCTATTTTGAAATTGGCATCGTTTGAAATTTGTGTGAAATTGGCCAAATTGTCATTTTCTGACCACTATTATGGGTAGTTGAAATTGGTAAATAGGCGGTTTCTTGTACTCAATCGATAGAAGAAATGGAGTTCTAGCGAAATAGCTATAATTTTAGTAGACTGAACCATTGGAATGTGCCGAAAATAGGGCTCAAAGTGGGCGAAATCGCGGATGCGTAAGTGTCATGGGTACCGCTAACTTCGCGAAAGCATAATTCCATTAGTTTTCGATCAAATTTCATAATTTTTGTGGCGTTATGATCGGAAAAAGATTCTCTATCATTCCATAAGAAAAAATAATTTTTTTTTTTTTAAATTCGTGAACCCTGAGAACGAGTTTCAGAGACCCCCCTTGGACCCCCAAATGGTTAAATCGTTTGATACCCTCATCACCTTATTCTTATCTATGTTCACTTTCAACTTTCTACCTTTACACACTCTCCCAAACTCGTCCACTAACCTTTGCAACTTTTCTTTAGAATATCCCATAAGCACCATATCATCAGCAAAAAGTAACTGTGTCAACTCCCATTTTGCATTTAATTCCCCATAATTTAATCCCACCCCTCTCCCCAACACCCTAGCATTTACTTCTTTTACAACCCCATCTATAAATATATTAAACAACCATGGCGACATTACACATCCTGTCTAAGACCTACTTTTACCAGGAAGTAATCTCCCTCTCTCCTACACTCCCTAACCTGAGCCTCACTATCCTCATAAAAACTCTTTACAGCCTTCAGTAACTTACTACCTATTCCATACACTTGCAACATTTGCCACATTGCTCCCCTATCCACTCTATCATATGCCTTTTCTAAATCCATAAATGCAATGAAAACTTCTCTACCTTTATCTAAATACTGTTCACATATATGCTTCACTGTAAACACTTGATCTACACATCCCCTACCCACTCTAAAGCCTCCTTGCTCATCTGCAATCCTACTCTTTGTCTTACCTCTAATTCTTTCAATAATAACCCTGCCATACACTTTACCTGGTATACTGAATTGCAGAAAATATCTACCTGGATGATGACCAACAAACTTACTCGCAATATTGATAAAACCTATTTTATCCAGTTTGGGAACAGAGCTACAAACGGACCACTTAACATAATGATAAACGGGTCCCCTATCACAAAACTCACAGAGGGAAAATTCTTATGAATCCATCTTGACAGTGGCCTCAAATTTCAGACACATATACAACAAATTTCCAAGAAAGTCTCAAAGACCGTGGGAATACTATCCAAGATACGGTACTATGTTCCACAACCAGCTCTCCTTACCCTATATCACTCACTCACTCATTTACCCCTACCTCACCTATGGAATCTGCGCATGGGGCTCTACATCAATAACTCATCTCAGACCACTAATAACACAACAAAAAGCAGCAGTTAGAATAATAACACATTCACACTCCAGACAACATACTCCACCAATATTCAAAAACCTAAACTTACTCACTATACATGACATCCATACTTTTTACTGTGCCTATTACATACATAGAACACTCTATGCAAATATTAACCCACCACTCAAACTTCTCCTTACCAATTTTAACAGGACACATGACCATAACACTAGACACAGATCACTCCTCGATGTACCCCGTGTCCATCTAACACTATGTAAAAACTCAATGCATATAAAAGGCACAAAAATTTGGAATTCATTACCTGTCATTGCCAAAGAAACCCTGCCTTTACCCCAATTCAAAACGATGCTAAAAAACCACCTTCTCACCAAAACCTAAGTGCTCAATATCAAACATTCTCAACAAAGTAGAATAATCACTTACTGTAAAAACCTGACTAATCACTTAAATGTAAAACCTGTTATGAATAATACATACTAAGCTAACTATTTCCATAACATTTACATTATAATGACCACGTAAACTGTAACTGTAATAAAATTGTTTTAAATTGTTATCTCACTCAATTAGTTGCATTGCAACAATTAATTGATATGTTTTAAATTGTTATCTCACTCAATTAGTTGCATTGCTACAACTAATTGATATGTTCAACTTATAATCAAACTTTATAACTTAGATATGCAATTATACTTATTTTATAAATTATCAACCATAACTTTTTACCATGTACAGTGGTCCCTCGGTTTTCGTGCATCTCCAAACTCGAACATTTATGTAAGTGTATTTTCGTTAGTGCTGTTGCAAGTGTATTTTTGGGGGTCTGAAATAGACTAACCTACGTGACATTATTTCTTAAGGAAGTAAATTCGTTCGGTAATGGCACTTGAGCAGCATTCTGGAACGAATTTTCGGCGAAAACCGAGGGACCACTGTAGTCTATAATTAAGTAGTCCAAAGAATGCCCGCAATGCACAGCATATTAGGGGCTTTTGGCATGTACATCTCATCAATAACTATGTATCTTGTCTACCCAACCATGTATCATTGTACCATGTCTCAATAAAGTATTATTATTATTATTATTACTCAGTAAACTTATTCCCCTATAATTTTTACTCTCTCTTTTATCCCCCTTCCCTTTATATAAAGGAACTATACATGCTCTCTGCCAATCCCTAGGTACCTTCCCCTCTTTCATACATTTATTAAACAAAAATATCAACCACTCCAGCACTATATCCCCCCCTGCTTTTACCATTTCTGTCATGATCCCGTCAGTTCCAGCTGCTTTACTCCCTTTCATTCTACGTAATGCCTCAAGCACCTCCCCCACACTCACATCCTGCTCTTCTTCACTCCTAAACGATGTTGTACCTCCCTGGCCAGTACATGAAATTACCGCCTCCCTTTTTTCATTGACATTTAAAAGTTTCTCAAAATATTCCCGCCATCTACCCAATACCTCCAGCTCCCCATCTATTAACTCCCCTACTCTGTTTTTAACTGACAAATCCAAATTTTTCTTGTTTTCAGCAAAATTTCTTGACAGAGCCTCTCCCATTCTTTCATCTGCTTTCTTCTGCACTCTCTCACCACTCTCTTCACCTTTCTTTTACTCTCCATATACTCTGCTCTTCTGTTAACACTTCTATGTTTTGTAAAAACTCTCATAAGCTACCTTTTTCTCTTTTATCAAACCCTTTACTTCTTCATTCCACCACTCAATCCTCTTTCCTCCTGCACCCACCCTCCTATAGCCACAAACTTCTGCCCCACATTCTAATACTGCATTTTTAAAACTATCCCAACTCTCTTCAACCCCCCACTACTCATACTTGCACTAGCCCACCTTTCTGCCAATACTGCTTATATCTCACCCTAACTTCCTCCTCCCTTAGTTTATACACTTTTACCTCTCTTTTACTTGCTGTTGCCATTTTCTTTTTGTCCCATCTACCTTTTACTCTAACAGTAGCTACAACCAAATAATGATCCAATACACACACAACCCGCACATATAAAAAGAGAGGAGCTTATGACGACGTTTCGGCCCGACTTGGACCATTTACAAAGTCACACTAACACACAGAACAGGTGGAAGGGGTATATATAGGCAGGCAGACAAGGGGAGGGTACATTATCACCCCACTCTCTTTTGGTGATAGAGGCAGTGGTGAGAGGCAGTGGTGAGAGGCAGTGGTGAGAGGCAGTGGTGAGAGGCAGTGGTGGTAGAGGCAGTGGTGAGAGGCAGTGGAGGTGGAGGCAGTGGTGAGAGGTGGTGGTGAGAGGTGGTGGTGAGAGGCAGTGGTGAGAGGCAGTGGAGGTAGAGGCAGTGGTGGTAGAGGCAGTGGTGGTAGAGGCAGTGGTGAGAGGCAGTGGAGGTGGAGGCAGTGGTGAGAGGCAGTGGTGGTGAGAGGCAGTGGAGGTGGAGGCAGTGGTGAGAGGCAGTGGTGGTGAGAGGCAGTGGTGGTGAGAGGCAGTGGTGAGAGGCAGTGGTGAGAGGCAGTGGTGAGAGGCAGTGGTGAGAGGCAGTGGAGGTAGAGGCAGTGGTGGTAGAGGCAGTGGTGGTAGAGGCAGTGGTGGTAGAGGCAGTGGTGGTAGAGGCAGTGGTGGTAGAGGCAGTGGTGAGAGGCAGTGGTGGTAGAGGCAGTGGTGAGAGGCAGTGGTGAGAGGCAGTGGTGGTAGAGGCAGTGGTGAGAGGCAGTGGTGAGAGGCAGTGGTGAGAGGCAGTGGTGAGAGGCAGTGGTGGTAGAGGCAGTGGTGAGAGGCAGTGGTAGTAGAGGCAGTGGTGAGTAAACAAGATTAAATGAAGGTTCGGGAGGGAGTTTTGTAAACAAACCAGTTGTTGTTGTTACCAGCCTGACACGTACGAATTCTGTTCAATCCGTGAAGCTGACAATAATGCACTTAGCATTACAAACTCCGTTTTCTCTTATACTAACACGTCTGAAGGAGGAAAGAATGGGAAGATGTTTTCACAGCTGTAGCAAGAATGCCCGCTACCACCATCCTTCCCAGCCACCACATTCGTAATGACATACATATTTTATTCATTCTAGAGTGTATATCAGGTTTTTATGTTATTTATATTGTTTATTATGTCATATTAGATGAATTGTGATAGATAAATAAGCTGTTGAGTTGATAATAGCTTCACAGTGAAGTACTATTTTGTCATGCCTCCTGACAGCAGGAACGGATTAATTGTATTTCCATTATTTCTTATGGGAAAAATTAAATCGCCATTCGAACATTTCGCGTTGAGAACTAGCTCCTGGAACGGATTAAATTCGAATAGCGGGGGTCCACTGTAATATACTGTATATTGTAATAAACAGAATAGAGGAAATCAGCTGTAATATACATTAATTAGGTATGCATACTGGTCAGAAAGCCCGTCATAAGTCTGAGTCATCGGTAAACGAGTACGTGACTAAGTGAGGAGAGGCTGTATTTTAACTACCCAATAGTGATCAGGCTTTACATATGAATTCCATTTTGATCTTTTATTTATGCAATATTGTAACAACTGAATAAATAATATCAGCGCATTTGTGAACACATATTAGACCCACCAGTTGGACGTGTATTGGACGAGTGACGTGATTTGTTTCCTCTTGAATATTGGCAAAAATTAAACATTTCCACTACTTTCAGCTCTATTTCTGTAATATATCTTCCTTTCTATCAAATGAGACCAAGAAACTGAGAATAGAACCATAAAAACCATAAGAAAATACACTGCAAAGTCACTGTTAAAAAAAAAAAACTCGCAGATTTTTCTGATGCACTGCATGCTGCAAGATTTTTTTTACAAGGTGCACACCTACTGCATAGACCCATTCTCTCATATCTAGGCCCAAACTTACCACTCACAGCTTATCTGAGTGAGATGACCTCGACCTCATGGCGTAGTACTACAGCACCAACAGTGACCTCATGGCGTAGTACTACAGCACCAACAGTGACCTCATGGCGTAGTACTACAGCACCAACAGTGACCTCATGGCGTAGTACTACAGCACCAACAGTGACCTCATGGCGTAGTACTACAGCACCAACAGTGACCTCATGGCGTAGTACTACAGCACCAACAGTGACCTCATGGCGTAGTACTACAGCACCAACAGTGACCTCATGGCATAGTACTACAGCACCAACAGTGACCTCATGGCGTAGTACTACAGCACCAACAGTGACCTCATGGCGTAGTACTACAGCACCAACAGTGACCTCATGGCGTAGTACTACAGCACCAACAGTGACCTCATGGCGTAGTACTACAGCACCAACAGTGACCTCATGGCGTAGTACTACAGCACCAACAGTGACCTCATGGCGTAGTACTACAGCACCAACAGTGACCTCATGGCGTAGTACTACAGCACCAACAGTGACCTCATGGCGTAGTACTACAGCACCAACAATGACCTCAAATCCGCACTACTATGGCACGGACAATGAAAGGGTTAAAAAAATTGCAAGTACGTAAATGGTAGCATAAATATTAGGGTATAAGTACTGGTATCAATAATGCGTATGCAGTAAGATACATTTACCATAAGGGAGTATTAATAAACAAAAAATGTAGCTTCTTTTTTTATTTCCAAAAAAGCTTGGGCTGACAATGGCAATGTACAACTATGGTATTATAAATACTGTACTATCCAAGAATGGTGATTTATTTCTGCATCTTAAGACTTGAAATTCTTTATGAATTGTAATTAAAAGTGAAACACACTATCAGTCTTATATAATTTTCCTCATATTTCAACAGTGATACAAAGAGATAGATGGAGGGAAGGAGAGATAGAGGAGTGTGAGTGGAAGATTACTAAACACTTTTAGTGACAGACCTTCCTCATCAATGTATTTATATACCACAAAAAACAAGCAGAGAATAACAACTAAGCTTTTATTTATTTATATACAGTAGGGCCCCACTTATACGGCAGGTTAGGTTCCAGGCTACTGCCGGAAAGCAGAACGCCATTTTTTTCACTTATAAATACAGTTGTCCCTCAGTTTTCGCCGAAAATTCGTTCCAGAATGCTGCTCAAGTGCCATTACCGAACGAATTTACTTCCTTAAGAAATAATGTCACGTAGGTTAGTCTATTTCAGACCCCCAAAAATACACTTGCAACAGCACTTACGAAAATACACTTACATAAATGTTTGAGTTTGCAGATGCACGAAAACCGAGGGACCACTGTACATGTAAATGCCAGATAACAAGTTTACACTAACATATATTAAGTTAGCAATAGAACTAGGCATTAAAAACAATAAAGAGTAAAATACACACAGTACACCCATTACTTACCTTAAAATATTTGTAGTCTTAATGTAGGGTGAAAGGTGAGTTTTATTTGTAGGAAGTCAGGTTTGGGAAGTATGGTAGCCAACCAGGACAGCCCTCCCAACCACACCAGCCACCCACACGTAATGTAAACAAACCAGGCTAATGTGTCTGGTTTTCGTCACTTTACATTGTGTACAAGTTGTCTCCATGTTGATACAGTAGAATAAATAAAGAGAAACACTCCCATTCTCATGTAACACCATTTTTAATGAAAGGAATAATTTTCTATTTACCCCCAGTAATATCATAGTGTACACATTTTCTCTGATGTTGGACTACAAGTCACCTGGCTACCACAAGTCCTACAAGTCGCCTGGCCACCATATCTCATATTAATGTTAATTTATTCTACTGTGGGGTGTATTTAGATGGATTAAGAAAAATGTCTATATTAACGTTTTATACGTTATTTAATGTTCCTCAGAGTGATTATTATTGTGTGTTATTATTATCATTACTAATATGGCATCAAGACTAATAAGACACCCTTAGTGATTTTAATGTGTACCTGCATGAGAGCACAGTAAGTTTATTTAGGTACAGGTACACAAAAGTATAATTATCAGTTATAATAATAATAATGTAGGTATGTAGTCTGCCTGGGCTACATACCTACACCTACCTACATAACTACACGATGTTTAATGTGGCCCAGAGCCATATTACCATCGACATACCATGTTCACTGAGTTTAATCATTTCTAACAACTACATTTAGATGCCATCATGAACAAAGGGAGAAGTAATGAATAATTCAAGCCGAGAATTGTAAACAAAAGCGTTATGTATTAAGGGGAGTGACATAATGTTTTCCCTCCGCCTGGCTACCACACCTCCATAGTATGTATATAAACATAAAATGTTTATATACTATGTAACGTGTTTCTTGTATTATTTTGAAGAAAATATAGATGGATTAATGAAAAAGTCTATATTAACGTAAAATAAGACATTTAATGTGCCAAAGAGTGATTATTATTACATAATAGAGAGATGTGCTCACGGAGAATGTAAATAAACCGGGTGGCGCGAACCGTATTTGAAAGATAGCTCGCTGTATAGAAAGATTAGGTCATAATTTGAAATCGCCGTATTGGAATGCCATAAAGCGTGGCCCTGATATATATATATATATATATATATATATATATATATATATATATATATATATATATATATATATTCAGTGGTACCTCGACTTACGATATTTTTCATTCCAGAATGCTGTTCAGTGCCATTACCAAACGAATTTATCCCCATAAGGAATGATGTAAAATAGACTAGTCTTTTAGACCCCCAAAATTACACTTACAAAAGCATTTAAAAAATAAACTTACATAAAAGGGTAGTTTGGGGACCATCGTAAGTCGAGTACCACTGTATATAATATATATATAAATATATATATAATATATATATATAATATATATATATATATATATACATGTATATATATATAATATATATATATATATATATATATATAATATATATATATATATATTATATATATATATATATATACATGTTATATAGATAATAATATATAATAAATATATATATATATATATACATGTATATATATAATATATATATATATATATATATATATATATATATTTTTCAACAAGTCGGCCGTCTCCCACCGAGGCAGGGTGACCCAAAAGAAAGAAAATCCCCAAAAGAAAATACTTTCATCATCATTCAACACTTTCACCACACTCATACATAATCACTGTCTTTGCAGAGGAGCTCAGATATGACAGCTGAGAAAAGTCCCTCCCAGCTGTCACTATCTCAGACCCTCCTTTAAAGTGCAGGCATTGTACTTCCCATTTCCAGGACTCAAGTCCAACTAAATCAATTAACTGGTTTCCCTGAATCCCTTCACAAAATGTTACCCTGCTCACACTCCAACAGATCGTCATGTCCCAAAACCATTCGTCTCCATTCACTCCTATCTAACACGCTCACACATGCTTGCTGGAAGTCCAAGCCCCTCGCCCACAAAACCTCCTTTACCCTTCCTTCCAACCTTTTCTAGGACGACCCCTACCCCGCCTTCCTTCCCCTACAGATTTATACGCTCTCCAAGTAATTCTACTTTGATCCATTCTCTCTAAATGACCAAACCACCTCAACAACCCCTCTTCAGCCCTCTGACAAATACTTTTAGTAACTCCACACCTTCTCCTAATTTCCACATTCCGAATTTTCTGCATAATATTTACACCACACATTGCCCTTAGACAGGACATCTCCACTGCCTCCAGCCTCCTCCTCGCTGCAGCATTTGCAACCCATGCTTCACACCCATATAAGAGTGTTGGTACCACTATACTTTCGTACTTTCCCCTTCTTTGCCTCCATGGATAACGTTTTTGTCTCCACAGATACCTCAATGCACCACTCACCTTTTTCCTTCATCAATTCTATGGTTAACCTCATCCTTCATAAACCCATCCACTGACACATCAACTCCCAAATATCTGAAAACATTTACTTCTTCCATAATCCCTCTCTCCAATGTGACATCCAATTTTTCTTTATTTAAATCGTTTGATACCCTCATCACCTTACTCTTATCTATGTTCACTTTTAACTTTCTACCTTTACACACTCTCCCAAACTCGTCCACTAACCTTTGCAACTTTTCTTTAGAATCTCCCATAAGCACAGTATCATCAGCAAAAAGTAACTGTGTCAACTCCCATTTTGCATTTAATTCTCCATAATTTAATCCCACCCCTCTCCCCAACACCCTAGCATTTACTTATTTTACAACCCCATCTATAAATATATTAAACAACCATGGTGACATTACACATCCCTGTCTAAGACCTACTTTTACCGGGAAGTAATCTCCCTCTCTCCTACACACCCTAACCTGAGCCTCACTATCCTCATAAAAACTCTTTACAGCCTTCAGTAACTACCTATTCCATACACTTGCAACATTTGCCACATTGCTCCCCTATCCACTCTGTCATATGCCTTTTCTAAATCCATAAATGCAATGAAAACTTCTCTACCTTTATCTAAATACTGTTCACATATATGCTTCACTGTAAACACTTGATCTACACATCCCCTACCCACTCTAAAGCCTCCTTCCTCATCTGCAATCCTACTCTCTGTCTTACCTCTAATTCTTTTAATAATAACCCTGCCATACACTTTACCAGGTATATTCAGTAAACTTATTCCCCTATAATTTTTACACTCTCTTTTATCCCCCTTCCCTTTATATAAAGGAACTATACATGCTCTCTGCCAATCCCTAGGTACCTTTCCCTCTTTCATACATATATTAAACAAAAATACCAACCACTCCAGCACTATATCCCCCCTTGCTTTTAACATTTCTGTCATGATCCCGTCAGTTCCAGCTGCTTTACCCCCTTTCATTCTACGTAATGCCTCACCCACCTCACCCACACTCACATCCTGCTCTTCTTCACTCCTAAACGATGTTGTACCTCCCTGGCCAGTACATGAAATTACCACCTCCCTTTTTTCATCGACATTAAAAAGTTCCACAAAATATTCCCGCCATCTACCCACTACCTCCAGCTCCCCATCTACTAACTCCCCTACTCTGTTTATATATATATATACAGTAGGGCCCCCGATTTTCGGCGTTGCGCCTTACAGCGTTCCGTTCATACGGCGAGTTCAAATTATGACCAAAACTTTGTATACGGCGAGTGGTCTTTCAAATACAAATCACGCCCTGCGTCCAATACCCATCAACTGGTGAGTTTAATATTCTTGCACAAGTGCGCTGATATTATTTATACTGTTTTTACAATGATGCAATAGTATACTATGTATACTTGTAACTTGCAACGAAATAAAAATATTATTATTATATTATTATTATTATATAACAGAAAATCTTCTATTTTTTTGTGAGAATAAAAATTCAAAATTGAAAGCAAAAGTTATGTAAGAAAAGGCTGGAGACGTGACTAATGAACAGATAAAATGTTATTTTAGTGCCAGGAATGTCCGTCTCGTTTATTCTGGACCCTATTTTGAAAATGGCATCTTTTGAAATTTGTGTGAAATTGGCCAAATTACCAATTTTGGACCACTTTATTAGGTAGTTCAAATCAGTAAATTGGCGGTTTCTTGTACTCAATTGATAGAACAAATGAAATTCTAGCGAAATAGCTAAAATTTTGGTACTGAAACATTGGAATAGGCCCAAAATAGGGCTCAAAGTGGGCAAAATCGCTGATGTGTAAACATCGTTGATACCACTAACTGTGCGATAGCATAATTCCGTTAGTTTTTCATCAAATTTCATACTTTTGGTGTCATTATGATCGGAAAAGGATTATCTATCATTTCATTAGAAAAAATAATATTTTTTTCCCCCAAAAATTTGTGACCCTGAAAAGGTTAATATAGACATTTTCATTAATGTCTATATTAACCCTGAAAAGGTTAATACAGTGGTACCCCGACTTACGATATTTTTTCATTCCAGAATGCTGTTCAAGTGCCATTACCAAACGAATTTATCTCCATAAGAAATGATGTAAAATAGACTAGTCCTTTTAGACCCACAAAATTACACTTACAAAAGCATTTAAAAAAATCAACTTACATAAAAGGGTGTGTTTGGGGACCATCGTAAGTCGGGGTACCACTGTATAGACATTTTCATTAATCCATCTATGATATTTTCTTCAAAATTATATAAGAAACACATTACAAAGCGTATAAACATGCTGTTTATATGTTATGGAGGTGTGGTTGCCGGGTGGTGTGAAAACATTACGTAATACTAATAATAATCACTCTTGGGCACATTAAATATCTTATTTTACGTTAATATAGACATTTTCATTAATCCATCTACATATATTTTCTTCAAAATTATGTAAGAAACACATTACAAAGCATATAAATATGTATGCTGTTTATATGCTATGGCGGTGTTGCCGGGCGGAGGGAAAACATTACGTAATACTAATAATAATCATTCTTGGGCACATTAAATGTCTTATTTTATGTTAATATAGACATTTCATTAATTCATCTACGTATGATATTTTCTTCAAAATTATGTAAGAAACACGTTACAAAGCATATAAACATGCTGTTTATATGCTATGTGGTTGCCGGGCGGAGGGAAAACATTACGTCAATCCCCTTAATACATAACGCTTTTGTGTACAATTCTCGGCATGAATTATTCATTACTTCTCCCTTTATGATGGCATCTAAAGGTAGTTGACAGAAACGATTAAACTCGGTGAACATGGTATGTCGATGGTAATAATATGGCTCTGAGCCACATACTAGAATAAGTTAACATAAATATTAGATGTTGTAGCCACGCGACTTGTAGGAATTGTGGGAGCCAGGCTACTTGTAGGACTTTTGGTAGCCAGGCTACTTGTAGGATTTGTGGTAGCCAGACTACTTGTAGGACTTGTGGTAACCAGGCTACTTGTAGGACTTGTGGAGACAACTTGTACACAATGTAAAGTGACGAAAACCAGACGCGTTCGCCTGGTTTGTTTACATTACGTGTGGGTGGGGAGGGGAGGATAGGGCTGCCCTGGCTAGCTATCCACCCTTCCCAAACCTGACTTCCTACAAATAAACTCACCTCTCACCCAACATTAACACTACAAATATTTTAAGGCAAGTAATGAGTGTACTGTATATGCACTGTATCACTCTAGGGTGCTTTAAGCATCGTAGTATAGTATGTGTGGGTGGGGTGGCCAGGAGGGCTACCATACCTACCACACCTGACTTCTTACAGTAAATACTACTCACCTTTTGCCCTACATTAAGACTACAAATATTTTGAGGTAAATAATGAGTGTAGTGTGTGTATTTTACTTTTAATGCCTAGTTCTATTGCTAACTTAATATATGTTAGTGTAAACTTGTTATCTGGCATTTATATTCATAAATAAATGGAAAAAAATGAAGTTTTGCTTTTCGGCGAAGTCTGCTTTCCGCCAGTAGCCTGGAACCTAACCTGTGTGTGTGTTAGTTACCATTTTGTCCTAGGCACATGTCGATTAGACACTAGGCCTGACTGTGTGTGTGTGTGTGTGTGTGTGTGTGTGTGTGTGTGTGTGTGGGTGTGTGTGTGGTGTGTGTGTGTGTGTGTGTGTGTTAGTTACCATTTTGTCCTAGGCACATGTCGATTAGACACTAGGCCTGTTGTATGTATGTGTGTGTGTGTAACGAAACACTTCGAGAAAATGTTTCGGCCCCGCCGGGAATTGAACCCGGGCCCTCCATGCGTGAAGCAAGAGCGCTAGCCACCATGCCATCGGGGTGTGTGTGTGTGTGTGGGTGCGTGTGTGAGTGCGTGTGTGTGTGTGTGTGTGCGTGCGTGCGTGTGTGTGCGTGCGTGCGTGTATACAGTGGACCACCGAGTTTCGTAAAAACTTCACTCCTGAAGTCTGCTCAAGTGCCATTACCGAACGAATTTACTCCCTTAAGGAAAAATTTCACATAGGTTAGTCTATTTCAGACCCCCAAAAATACACTTCCACAAGAACTTACAAAATTATACTTACATAATTGCACGATTTCCGGGGTATTCGTTAACCGAGGGTCCACTGTATATACAGTGGTACCTCGAGTTACGATGGTCCCCAAAATCGCCCTTTTATGTAAGTTTATTTTTAAATGCTTTGTAGGTATATTTTTGGGGGTGTAAAGGACTAGTCTATTTTACATTATTCCTTATGGGGATAAATTCGTTTGGTAATGGCACTTGAACAGCATTCTCGAACGAAAAATATCGTAACTCGAGGTACCACTGTATGTATGTATGTATGTATGTATGTATGTATGTATGTGTTATATATATATATATATATTTTATATATATATATATATATATATATATATATATATATATATATATATATATATATATATATATATATATATATATATATATATATATATATATATATATATATATAATGTTTACTGTGATCTTTTTGCATATATATATATATATATACACACACACAGTGGTCCCTCGGTTTTCGTGTATCTCTGTTTTCGTGTATCTCTGTTTTCGTGTATCTCTGTTTTCGTGTATCTCTGTTTTCGTGTATCTCTGTTTTCGTGTATCTCTGTTTTCGTGTATCTCTGTTTTCGTGTATCTCTGTTTTCGTGTATCTCTGTTTTCGTGTATCTCTGTTTTCGTGTATCTCTGTTTTCGTGTATCTCTGTTTTCGTGTATCTCTGTTTTCGTGTATCTCTGTTTTCGTGTATCTCTGTTTTCGTGTATCTCTGTTTTCGTGTAACTCTGTTTTCGTGTAACTCTGTTTTCGTGTATCTCTGTTTTCGTGTATCTCTGTTTTCGTGTAGTTTTTTCGTGGAAAATTGCCCTCTGTTTTCGTGTGTTCCCTCCGTTTTCGTGCTCGGTCCGGAACCTGTCCACCAGTGCCGCGCACATACAAAGGCCGTAGGCCACCACCCACGCACATTGCCACGCAGTCTAGCATTGTTTACGCTTGAGTGAACTTCACCCCAGGAGTTTATACAAAATATTTATTAACAATTCATTGTTTTTGGGCCTTGATTATTGTGTGTGACTACTAAATAAGCTACCATGGGCCCAAAGAAAGCTCCTAGTGCCACTTCTTTGGTAAAGAAAGTGAGGAACACCATAGAACTGAAGAAAGAAATAATAGAAAAATATGATAGTGGTGTATGTATTGCCGAGCTCGCCAGGATATACAAGAAAGCCCCAACAA
>WNWK01010265.1:65000-71250 GCA_009830355.1 Cherax destructor | reverse complement strand
TCGTCAGACGGCTAACAATATCCTCCATCCCAGCCCCAGGAAAGCAAACCCTCTGTCTCCTACTTCTCTCTTTCAAGCAGAAGGCCCTATCCATATACCTAATTTGACTATCCCCAACAAGAACAATGTTCTTACCTTCCTTGGTGTCGTTCGTGATGTTCCCTGTAGTCGACTCACATTCATCGGGTAACACGGAGAATCGGTTCGATGTTTCCACAACAGGTTTCTGGTTCTTCGTTAATTCTACCTCTCCATCCATCCTCTTGATCTTTAACTTTGTCCCATGCATTCCGGCCACTGTCCAGGTTCCTTTCTTGGCTTGAGGATTCTCAACAGGAGGATTACTACGAATCCTCTTGTTTTCCTCAGTCAGTCGCTGTATCTCAAGCTTAGCTACCCTCAGTTCTTCCTTCAGCTGCTGGTAGAGTAGCTCAAGAGAGGACATCTTGTTCAGATTCACAGAGAGCACACAAGACACGTCTTCACTATCTGTTACCCATGACTCACCAAACACAACAACCTGTTACCCAAGACTCACCAAACACCACCACCCGTTACCCAAGACTCACCAAACACCACAACCTGTTACCCATGACTCACCAAACACCACTACCTGTTACCCATGACTCACCAAACACCACCACCCGTTACCCAAGACTCACCAAACACCACTATCTGTTACCCATGACTCACCAAATACCACTACCTGTTACCCATGACTCACCAAACACCACAACCTGTTACTGCTCACAACCTGTACTCCACCAAACACCACTACCTGTTACCCATGACTCACCAAACACCACAACCTGTTACCCAAGACTCACCAAACACCACAACCTGTTACCCATGACTCACTAAACACCACAACCTGTTACCCATGACTCACCAAACACCACAACCTGTTACCCATGACTCACCAATAAGACGTGGGGCTGGAACTTAAAGTTGGGGAATGAAACAGCTGAAGACTATACCTGGGGCTCACTGGTGTACCCGGGGCTAGGAAGAAACATGGCAACCTAGCGTTTTGAGGCATCTGTAGCTGAGTGTTCTAAGGTGTCACGTGGATAGCCTCCAAACGTGGGTTCGAATCCTGCTGACAGCGATCTTTCTGTAGACCTAACTCCCTCAAAAAATAAACTTTTCCTAAAAATTATTTTACAGTATGATAGATCATTTTTTTTCACCGACAATGATATAAAGATTTTTATTTTTGGACTAAACCTAACTTAGAAACCTCACTTAACCTAACAATTTTTTAAGCTAAATTCTATGTATAGCATAAATCAGTTAAAAATTTATTAAATATTGCATCAAATCAATTATATATATATTTTTTCATCATGTTCAGATTGATTTTCACTTATTGAAAAAAGAAATTTTCATTCTGCTAATTTGGCAAAAGACAACCTTTCCGAATATGCCAAAGTCGGCAATTCGGCACGACGCGCGCGCGTGCACACACCCACACACAATGACGAGGTGTCAGAGTGGGTGTCTGTGACGAGTGGGGTTCCACAGGAATCAGTCCTAGGACCGGTGCTGTTTCTGGTATATGTGAACGACATGACGGAAGAAATAGACTCAGAAGTGTCTCTGTTTGCAGATGTGAAGTTGATGAGAAGAATTCAATAGGACGAGGACCAAGCAGAACTACAGAGGGATCTGGACAGGCTGCAGGCCTGGTCCAGAAACTGGCTCCTGGAGTTCAACCCCACTAAGGGCAAAGTAACGAAGACTGGGGAAGGGCAAAGAAGACCGCAGACGGAGTACAGTCTAGGGGGGCCAGATACTACAAACCACACTCAAGGAAAAGGATCTTGGGGTGAGGGGCACTTCAACCAAATAACTGCTGCAGCATATGGGCGCCTAGCAAACCTAAGAATAGCATTCCGACATCTCAATAAGGAATCGTTCAGGATTCTGTACACCGTGTATGTCAGGCCTATATTGGAGTACGCAGCATCAATATGGAGCCCACACCTAGCAAAGCATGTAAGGAAATTAGAAAAAGTGCAAAGGTTTGCAACGAGACTAGTCCCGGAGCTAAGGGGCATGTCCTACTAGGAGAGGTTAAGGGAAATCGACCTGACGACACTGGAGGACAGGAGAGATAGGAGAGATATAACGACATATGAAATACTGAGAGGAATTGACAAGGTGGACAGAGACAGGATGTTCCAGAGATGGGACACAACAACAAGGGGTCACAATTGGAAGGTGAAGACTTAAATGAATCACAGGGATGTTAGGAAGTATTTCTTCAGTCACAGAGTTGTCAGGAATTAGAATAGTCTGGGAAGTGATGTAGTGGAGGCAGGATCCATACACAGCTTTAACAAGAGGTATAACAAAGCTCATGGAGCAGGAAGAGTGACCAGTGAAGAGGCAGAGCCAGGAGCTGTGACTCGACCCCTGCAACCACAACTAGGTGAGTACATATACGTAGCGACCAGTGAAGAGGCAGAGCCAGGAGCTGTGACTCGACCCCTGCAACCACAACTAGGTGAGTAAATATACATACATATATATATATATTTCTTTCTTTCAACACGTTGGCCGTTTCCCACCGAAGCAGGGTGGCCCAAAAGGAAAAATGAAAGTTTCTCCTTTTACATTTAGTAATATATACAGGATAGGGGTTACTAGCCCTTGCTCCCGGCATTTTAGTCGCCTCTTACGACACGCATGGCTTACGGAGGAAGAATTCTGTTCCACTTTCCCATGGAGATAAGAGGAAATAAGAACAAGAACTAGTAAGAAAATAGAAGAAAACCCAGAGGGGTGTGTATATATATGCTTGTACATGAATGTGTAGTGTGACCTAAGTGTAAGTAGAAGTAACAAGACGTACCTGAAATCTTGCATGTTTATGAGACAGAAAAAGACACCAGCAATCCTACCATCATGTAAAACAATTACAGGCTTTCGTTTTACACTCACTTGGCAGGACGGTAGTACTTCCCTGGGCGGTTGCTGTTTACCAACCTACTACCTAAAATATATATATATATATATATATACATATATATATATATATATATATATATATATATATATATATATATATATATATATATATATATATATATATATATATATATATAGTCCTACAATTTTACCAGAGGTGGGCCCCATCTTATATGTATATATATGTATATATATATATATATATATATATATATATATATATATATATATATATATATATATATATATATATATAAACAATGTATCTCTTAAATCTTTTGTACCATATTATGTAATAAAATATACCTATTGGTAAAAAAAAAATGGGGTGGCAGGGGAAGTGGAATTTTCAAATGGCTTCAGGAAGAAATCCAAATATTCTTCCTTGAAGCCTTTTATCCACTTCTCCGAGGCTATGGGTCTCATAATTTGCACCAGAGGTGGACCCCATCTTATATATATATATATATATATATATATATATATATATATATACACAAAATGAAATTATGTTAAAAATTATTAATTTGTTACTTCAGGCACTTAATACATATGCATAATATAATGCCTATTATTGATAGGTAACATATATCATGTGTGTTTTTAAACCTTAAATAGCCAAAATGCTGATCACAAGATTTCAAAAATCTTTAAAGGATAGAAACTACAACTTAGATTCGTGATCAGCGCGTCAATGTTACCTTAACACAGGACAAAAAAATAAATTTTGTTGAAGAATGGGACATTTGTACAAGATTTGGGTATCTTCCCGTGGAAACATTTCGCCAGCCAGTGGCTTCATCAGTCCAATACAAAGAAAAAAGGTGGAAAATGAGACGGGGTTTGAGGTAATCAGTCCCTTAGCTTCACCTCACCTAAATGCAGTACATAAGCCCCTTCTCCGCGCATGTGCTGTACTTTTACCAAGATTGATGGACTTAACACATCATCTCCAGGCTGAGGGACTCATTACCTCGGGACTCATTACCTCGGGACTCATTACCTCGGGACTCATTACCTCGGGACTCATTACCTCGGGACTCATTACCTCGGGACTCATTACCTCGGGACTCATTACCTCGGGACTCATTACCTCGGGACTCATTACCTCAAATTTCTTCTCATCTTGCACAGTTCTTCCCTCTATTGAACTTTAAAGCCACTGGCGGGCGAAACGTTCACACAGTAAAGATACCTAAACGTTGCACTAATATCTCATTCTTCAACTTATCAGTTTTCTAAATAATTTATATAAATTTTGTTGGCTAGAGTAATTAATAAGTCAAGATCTTGTACCTAATTCATCGTAGTTGTTATCGTTCTTATCTCGATTAGGTTAGATCGGGTTTGTCAGGAAACAGGACAAGTGCTTCTTGACGTGGGTCTATGTCATATGATGACCCACAGCTGGAGCTTCTGGTCATCCAGGGAGGCGGAAATAAGAGCAGGTGCAGCCCTGCCACTAGACTCCTAAGAAATGATAAGATAATGACGAGATGTGGAAGGCACGTTTCGCCACGAGTGGCTTCTTCAGTCCTAATACAGAGGTAACTAAGAAACGAGTATGTATAGTGGCAGGAGTCAGTGTATATCATTTGTGATATAGTTATTTATTATTACTGTTATGCGATTGATTTCTTTTCGAGGAGTAGTCTTTACAAGTGATTTAATTAAGGGATTTCTAGTCATGAGTGACCTCGTAAAGAAGATCAAGTGGAATGAAATAATAAGCAGGACACAATGCCAAAAAAAAAAGGAGAGAGAGAGAGAGAGAGAGAGAGAGAGAGAGAGAGAGAGAGAGAGAGAGAGAGAGTGAGTCAGTCATTAGTTGTATTAGCTGAGACAACAAGACGCAGGGAAGATACATAACCTCTGATTAATCATGTGTAGCGAGCAACCACATTCTCCCAGCATGAAATTTCCCCCTCCCCCTCACCCCTTATTCCCCACTCATCTCCCCTACCCTACCTCCCCACATCACTATACGTCGCCCGAAACCTGTAGTGACCCCTCCCAAACCCCTCACACAAAATAATTCCCACAGAATAATAATTACGAAGCAAGACTGGCGACAGAGTAAGATCCTCGTCAGGTAACCACAAGAGTCAACACCCCAGCCTTCCTGCCTCGCCTCACGAGTATTAATCGTACAGATTTGAACGTATCTTGGTTCATAAAGAACACAAAGGCACAATATTGTGACTGGAACAGTACACAAAACCCGCACATATAGGAGAGAGAGGTCATAGGTCTCTCTCTCTCTCTATGTGCATCTCTCTGTACGTATCTCACCTTTGTGTATCTCGGTTACTCCCGGACACCTCGCTGCCAGACGTCCCGTGACCGTATTTTTCTTCCCTTATTTGTGATTAACTCTTCGTTTATTTTAATAAGTTAATGTAACCTAAACTAAAATAATTTCTAAATAAGGAAAGAGGATTTGCAAGTTTGCAGAAAGCTTTGACGTGTTCGTGAGAAAGATAACTTCGGAAAATGAGGCAAAGTTGATAACCAAGAAGCGTGAAACCAAAACAAGAATAAGACAAAATAGACTAGACCTATTTCAGTCTCCGCGCGATCCTACAAAGGTATCCCCGTATTCCATAGCCCCGGTCCCCTGTACCTCAGTGATCCCCGTATTCCATAACCCCAACCCCTTGTACCTCAGTGCTGGCATCAGGAATGGTGGACGGTGGTCATAAGATTCTAGTGCACCAATATATATATATATATATCAAATATTTATGAATGTGCAAATATATGATTGCGTGAATACGTATGGATGTGACGACGTATACTTGAGTGCATGTATATATACATGTATATATATATATATATATATATATATATATATATATATATATATATATATATATATATATATATATATATATATATATATATATATACGTACTGAGAATATTACATTTTCTTCAATTAAATTATTTTTCCTTTCTTGTTTATAGATGGGTCATGCATTTCCCTCACTGGCTGTGTGGATAATAAATTATGGCTCCACGGACTAAAGCCTGGTACATACACGTCTCTAATAAAGCTGTTGAGGGAGGAAGTAGAGTCCACTAGCCCCTTCCGAGAGGGCTAAGCCCGCTGAAAGCTGAGAGGGGCTGAGGGCTGAGTTTAGTTTGTTAATAATAATAATAATAATAATAATAATAATATCTTTATTTACTACAAGTACATGTACATGGTATACAGGCCTAGCTGACATCAGTGACATACTACTATATAGAAAGTCCCTTGTTATGCTGAGCATTTC
>WNWK01010265.1:5000-62500 GCA_009830355.1 Cherax destructor | reverse complement strand
AACTTCCAACTGTGACCCCTTGTTGCTGTGTCCCATCTCTGGAACATCCAGTCTCTGTCCACCTTGCCAATTCCTCTCATTATTTTATATGTCGTTATCATATCCCCCCTATCTCTCCTGCCCTCCAGTGTCGTCAGTTTGATTTCCCTTAACCTCTCCTAGTAGGGCATGCCCCTTAGCCCGCGCGCGTGCGTGTGCGTGTGTACATACTCACTCGTTTTTTGCTGGAACTGAACTCCTGATCCCTTGGGCGCCTAAATCTCACCTGAAACGAAAGTGAAAAATATATGATTATGCATATAAATATTAACAAGTGTATAGACTACACTTACAGAGAGAAATTAATTATTTCACTGACAGCAGAGTATGGGCTATTATATGCTTAACACTTAATTTTCATTATAAGAGTAAACCAGCTGTACCTTCATGCTTTACTAATAACAGTATTCTCTCATTTGAGCTAAATTGTTATCTTGGCCAAGAGAAGGTGACTTAGTGTTCTCAGGGACCTGATCCAGGCCAGTTCACTCTCCATCAAACATCTTAAGGTACCTTAAATCCAAAACGTTTCGCCTATACAGTAAACTTCATCAGTCGAATACAATGGTGGTAAACATGGGGACAGCAGATGCAGTGGAGGGGTCAAAATGATGTGATCAGTCCATCAACCTTGTAGTAGTAGTAGTAGTTTGAGGTGGTCAGTCCCTCAGCCTAGAGATGTGCTCACCTTCATAGACTTTAACAATATGAAGTATGAGAATGTAGACTTATAGTGCCAGAGGTGAGGCGCAGAGAATGGAGATGATTTCACAGGAAGTAGAACACTGTAGTAATTTTATTAGGTCATGCTAGACAGGCACTCATATTAAGGTACATAACTATTGTACATGTGTCTTGCACATATTTTACTGGCACATGTATCTTGCCTATCTACTTGTCGGTATTGTACACCATTAGTTTATTGCACACCATTAGTTTATGCACACCATTAGTTTATTGTGCACCATTAGTTTATTGATACCTTACACCTTCACAAACATATCTTACATCAGCTTACTGAGGACGTAGTTTCTTGGTCGGTCTTGAGGGTCAGTTTAGTCCAAGGCGTGGGAGCACAGCACTCATCCACTCACCCATCCAACTGCTCGCCACTACCAGTCACCACCACTTCACCACCTGCATTATAACCACCACGATCACTGCTACCACCTACAACACAGCCTCCTTACCACCACCTATGCTACCTTTCTTGCACTCTCCGTGTCAAGTATGTATAAACCTTCAAATAATGACGTGAACCACAATTCCAGTTGCCTCTCCCTTCTGCGGCCTCACTCTGACTCACCCTGCCTGTCTCTCTCTCACACTCTGTCTCTCTCTCACACACTGCCTCTCTCTCACACTGCTTCTCTTATACACGTTGTCGTTTTCGGCTACACTATTTCGGTCTAGCATAAAAGTAAGAACATGAAGGAGAAGTAATTCTGAAGGTATGACCCGCCAGCAAGATTGTAGATTTGGGGAATGAACGGAGAACTTCCACCGCCTGCACCTAGTCAAACATCTAAAGTTATTAGGGACATCTAAAGACCATCGATGTTGCTACCTGAAGCACAGGTGAGAACGATGTATCATAATTTACACCTGGAAAATATTGGAGGGACTTCCTCCTAATCTGCACATTAATATAACATAAGCCTTAATAGAATTCCATATTTTTAACTGTATACAATACCGTTACTGTCTCCAGCATGGACATCATCTCTGCATGCGACTCAAGAAATCTGATATACAGAAACGTTTCTGAAATAAAGGTATCGAAGTGTCGCACGTGTGTCTTGTCCAGCAGCCTTGCTAGGACTGGAGACCGAGAGGAAACGTTGCAAAATGTCTCCAATGAAAGGAGACAATAAGGTGAATTACAACAAGCAACAAGCTGTTGTGGTCTGTGATTACATTTTACAGACCATTCTGGCACTACGAATAATAGTCGTACAAACATGAACGCTTCCTGTGATTTCTGCATTTTATAGACAATTTCTCTGCATCTTCGCTCAGATTTCTTTTTTATTTTCTCTTGGCCCAGTTTTCGTAGTTTTATGTTGGCCAGCCTATCCTAACCTAACTTAAAAATTTAGTAAGTTTACAGGAAGCATAAAAATTATGTAAGTTAAATGAGTGTAAGTCGAGTCTTCACTTTACGATTACAAAATTCATCTGATTTTGAAGGGAATATTAAAGCGTGTTCGAAAAAATACCAGCCTAGATGACATCAGCAGAACGAACGTCGTAATCTTTGAGGAATGCTATGCACGTTCGGCTCACAACCACAAGACCTGGGTTCAGTCCTGGGCAAGGTGACACACGATAACACTGTCTTGCACCTCCCGCCCCAGTTCACTTAGCAGTAAATAGGGTGAAATAAAAAAAAACCCTCCGTGAATATGAATCACACTGCTGGGATTTCATGGGTTATCCTGGGAGGTCAATGGCACTCAAGAATTTAATAATACGAAATCTTATAATCTCACCTCAGGCACTACCTACCCACAGTACCTTCTTACCTTTCCGTAAGAAGTGGTGACCCGTGAACCTTCCCTGGTGCCACTGCCCAGCAACTAACTAGCTCTCATACTGTAGCTTCTGAACCCACAGTGCAATACTTAACATCCTCATGGCTCTTCTACTGTAGTCTCCCAGCTTAGGCTGACAGATTTAATTATTCACTACAACCCATTCTGTGTGGAGTATAGAGCAACATAGGTAGCTTGTATACATACATTGTACCTTTAATGTTGGATAGGGTTGCCGTAAACTGTGGATTTAGGTTAGTAAAGATTTGTCAGCAAACAGGACAAGTATTTTCTGACTCGGGTCTTAGTCATATGATGACCCACCCCTGGAGCTTTTGGTCATCTGACCGAGGCCTTCCGCTGGCTTACCCGTCCACCCCTTTAAAAATTATAGTTATGATTATAACCTTTAGGAATTACTCCAGGTATGCTGACAAGGAATTAGAACCTAAATACAGGTCAGTAGAGAGGGTTCGCTGATGCTTAAATTGCACTCTCCAAGCTTAGGCTGACAGATTTCAATGTTATCTATGAACCCTTTCCTACGTGATTGAATACGAGAGTGAAACAGTGTGTAGGTAAATCCACATCTTGGAGGGCGTGTGGGGGCGCTCGCGTTCCAGGAATCATTGAGGTTTTCCTCACAATTAATCACCAAGTAATTTGAGCCAGAGAAGCAAGCACGCAATCTTGTCCTCACCAAGGAAATCATAATTCATTCCCGGTAGTTGGTGGATCCCTGGAGACCTCACTCTCCACCACCAGTTATCTGTCATCCACGGGTCCCTGGAGACCTCAGTCTCCATCACTAGTCAACAGTCACTACCAGCAGCAGCAGCAGCAACTATAGCACCAGCAGCTGTAGGCGAGTAAATGTACTCACGCCTTGTACCTCAGTTATGTACGCTCAAGTTAAGAAGCAACTATCTAAAAGTCAGTACCCGATCAGCCGGGTTGTGGTCTGTATGTTGGATTCCGTGCGGCCAGTAGTAACAGCTTGATTGATCACACCCTGATCCACCGGGAAGCTTGGAGGGGGTATTGACCCTCGGAACAACCTCCAGGTAGACTCCAAGTACCCTAGTAAAGACTAGGCTGAGGAGCGTTTCCCACATGACAACAATCTCATAGAACCTAGTAATAGCCCCTGGTACTCTGTAACCTCGTACTTAAAGGCACTAGGGAGTGGAAGGCAAAACAATCAGTTTACTGGACCATAGGCCCAGTATTAGGACCGACTGGCCTGAGTTCTCCCAGACGGATTCCTCGCAGTGCAGCCTAGGACCCTTCAAAATTCCCTGCTCATCTTTCAGAGTATGGGGAAATCATAAGACAACAAATAAATTTCCTGCAACTCGTAATGACATTGCTAAAGGTCAAGTACGAAGAGGTTAA
The DNA here is from genome assembly GCA_009830355.1 of Cherax destructor. Classification (NCBI taxonomy): domain Eukaryota; kingdom Metazoa; phylum Arthropoda; class Malacostraca; order Decapoda; family Parastacidae; genus Cherax; species Cherax destructor. The sequence continues at coordinate 58,532 of WNWK01010265.1, read as the reverse complement.
TGGGATTGGCAAAGTCTGCTGCACAACAATAACCTAAAAGTCTGCCACAAATTTTTTCCAAAAGTACTTTATTTTGACTTTCAAAACTTATAGACTACATGAGAGTTATTAAGTTCCATACAGCGCCAGCTGAAGCAACAAGAGCAGCAGCAGAATCAGCACCAGCAGCAGTAGACAACACTAGTAGCTTTAGCTTTAGCTTTAATTGCTGTTGCAATTAAAGCAACAGCAGCAACATAATCTTGAAGACTTGACACGACTTGCTACCTTCGGGAAAAATTATAATGCATTATAAATTAATAATATTTATTATAAAGAATAATAATAATTTGTAATTAATTTAATAATATTATCACAATATTTAAAAAAAAAAAATATTCATTTGGTATCACAGTACTATTAAAATATTTTGAAAAAGTTTCCCCACTGTAATAAAATTCAGTAAAGAAAAAGATTATTTAATAGTATCAGAATATAGCGTATTATTATATTTACTTCCATCTAGACTCACCTCCACAAAAATAAAACCTGCGGTACGGAAATAAAATTCAACCCATAAATGTATTTTTTTCCACTTTTTTTTTTGTATTTTTTTTAACATCAAAGTTATATTATACAAACATTCAGTCTTTTATTTTTTTTTTTTTCACGAGTCCAACAAAATAATCCTAGTTATCTTGCCGCTCCGCCCGGGGAAAATTGATCAAATGGTTAACATGTCGGAACAGTGAACTCTTGGAGGTAAAAGTTATTATTTGTTCTCCCCTCATCGTAGTTTGCTGTTAAATGTAATATTTAACAACGTCCATCGTTCCACGAAGTGTATGGTAAGGGAGGGAAGATATGACGCCATGCATTCATTTGTTCCTGAATCCACGTGACATGTATATATATATATGTATATATACACACACCTGAACAGGTAACGTTCAGTCTTAATGGCCTTCGTGTAGTCGATAGGCTTTAAACTCCATTAACCAACACCCATTCAGAATCCTCACGTTAATATCTTAGTGATATTATGACTGCATACAACTAATTACCTCACCCATACGGAGCAGTGCAGACACTTGACTCCAGGAGCAGTCTTCAAGTAGCGTCCACACTCACACTCACACTCACACTCACACTCACACTCGGCAAGGTTGTCCTTCCTTGGAATCGACTGAGTAAACTTTATGTCGGTGAATTATTATAACCATGGGGGAGCGCTAAACCCGTAGGTACTATACAGCGCCTGTGGGGAGGGAGGGGGGTGGGATATGGAAGGCATTCAGGCTCAATTCAGGGAACTAGAGCACAGGTCCAATTCCCTAGATCAAGACCCCCTCACCAGCGTCAAGGAACCGCCCTTGAGGGGGTATGTAGGTGAAACACCACAGGTAATATAAGGTACAACGCCAAATTAGTCTTAAAAAAAAAAGATGAAAGCAGATACAAAGGAAAATGCTTAGAAGCGGCTGTAATCTTGAGCCTTAACACCAAACACAAGTTGCTTCATGGAGTCAACGATACTTTAATTCTTAGAATATACACCTCACGGTGTATATATATATCCCGTAAGAAACAAAGGCGCAAAAGCATCACCACCGTCTGTTACATTACTATTGAGCACATCCAATTATTATTATTCTTGGGAAATGTAAAACCCATACGGGACATACAGCGTCTGAGGAACGTAAGGTAATTAGGTTAAATTTTCCCCAGCATCAAGGTACCTTATATGAAGGGTGGTAAAGACGGCAGAGCAGCAGCAGCAGCAGCAGGGAAGATCCTGCAGGATGCAACAGAGCGCAGGACTCCTCTAACTCCAGCACACGACTTCATCAACTCAGCATTGGCTGACTAACTCTGAGGTGGTCGTCTCTGATGTTGATAATGATGTTATGAGTGAAACAACGTAGACACACACACACACACACACACACACACACACACACACACCCACAGAAGACAAAAGTTCCATCTGGGAGAAAAGGGATGTTGTTATATTCGTGGGGAAACGGTAAACTTGTTTGAGGAATGGGACGTAATCAGGCTTGATTCAAGTTAAAGAAAAAGAGGGAAAAATAATCATTTACCTCGTATGCGTGCGACCCATTCTTGAGTACGGAGCGCCGGTGTGGAGCCCTGACCTTGCAAAACTAAGTGAAACAAGAGGAAATACAAAGACCGGTACCTCAGCTGATGGAAATTACCAAAGAGAAGTTGTGGGAACTATCTTTAAAGTCACTTGAGGAGCAAATAGAAAGGGAGATATGATCACGAACTGCAACTATGAATTCTACAACAAAAAAGGGCACCGTCGACAAGTATACACTCACATGTGCAAAAGAAGCCTCAGGAACTTGTTTTTTTTTAACACAGGAGTAGCAGAAAAGTGGAAATAAACTCTATATTGAAATTTAAGAAGATATGACAGGGCTATTTATCGTCCGTCGGTCGCAAATTAAGAGCGGGACACCAAGTGCTAAGAGCCACCCGCCCAGTGAACTCAAATAGGTAATATAAAATAGATAATTACAGAAAATCATGACCACCATATGCAAATTAGTGTACTCTGTGGCATAGACGGGGATGACAATGATACATTACCATGGTAGCAAGCAGGACGAGGGAACACACATGATGTTGACTCAGCGTCTTCAGTTCACAAACGAAGAACATGGATTGAATCCAGGGCTAGACTATGTTCACTTGCGAGTAAAGTTTCCTGGGTGTTAGTCGACTCTTGTGGTATCCTGGGAAGGTGTTAGTCGACTCTTGTGGTATCCTGGGAAGGTGTTAGTCGACTCTTGTGGTATCCTGGGAAGGTGTTAGTCGACTCTTGTGGTATCCTGGGGAGGTGTTAGTCGACTCTTGTGGTATCCTGGGAAGGTGGTAGTGTATCTTAGACAAGGCTGAGTTGTGAAACGAGCTGAGTTAGAATTACCACTATTACTACTACTACTACCACTACTACTACTACTACCACTACTACCACTACTACTACTTCTTTTCTATTTCCTCTTTTGGTCCCGTCCTTGTTACCCTCGCCTATATATACTGGCTCCTTCACTCTTTTTATGTCAGTGTGACTTTGTAAATGGTCCAAGTGTGAGCGAAACGTCGTGGTACGCTCCCCTCTCCTCTTTGTGTATTGTTCCAGTCACGGTATTGTGCCTTTTATTCTTCACAGCTCTCAGCCTGTATAGTCAGAAACTCAAAAAATGAATGCCGAATGCACATTTTTTTTATTAGAGACGTAAGGAAACTTTTAAGAGCTTTATGTTAATAAACAAATTGGAATGAATACAGGAACGACACAACGAAAGCTAAATTTGTTCACTATGACGAGCAATCACGAGGGAGATCAAACACGTCAGCGAAACCAAAGCGGAAAGGAGGAAGGGGGTGGGGGAAAAAAAAGAGGGATAGGAGGCCTAAGAGCTGGAGCTCAACACCCAGAAATTATTCTAGGTGTATATACATACAGTGCTACATATGTTAAGCTTTTTACCAAAGGCTCCAGGTAACCATGTTGGGTTTAGTTAGAGGAGTCATGGATCCTTTCAGGTGCCATTATCCATCTTGTTCCTGTTCATCCATTGTTCTTGTTCATCCACTGTCTTCTTGTTCATCCACTGTCTTCTTGTTCATCCACTGTCTTCTTGTTCATCCACTGTCTTCTTGTTCATCCACTGTCTTCTTGTTCATCCACTGTCTTCTTGTTCATCCACTGTCTTCTTGTTATCCACTGTCTTCTTGTTCATCCACTGTCTTCTTGTTATCCACTGTCTTCTTGTTCATCCACTGTCTTCTTGTTCACCCACTGTCTTCTTGTTCATCCACTGTCTTCTTGTTCATCCACTGTCTTCTTGTTCATCCACTGTCTTCTTGTTCATCCACTGTCTTCTTGTTATCCACTGTCTTCTTGTTCATCCACTGTCTTCTTGTTCATCCACTGTCTTCTTGTTCATCCACTGTCTTCTTGTTCATCCACTGTCTTCTTGTTCATCCACTGTCTTCTTGTTCATCCACTGTCTTCTTGTTCATCCACTGTCTTCTTGTTCATCCACTGTCTTCTTGTTCATCCACTGTCTTTTTGTTCATCCACTGTCTTCTTGTTCATCCCCTGTCTTCTTGTTCATCCACTGTCTTCTTGTTCATCCACTATCTTCTTGTTCATCCACTGTCTTCTTGTTCATCCACTGTCTTCTTGTTCATCCACTGTCTTCTTGTTCATCCACTGTCTTCTTGTTCATCCACTGTCTTCTTGTTCATCCACTGTCTTCTTGTTCATCCACTGTCTTCTTGTTCATCCACTGTCTTCTTGTTCATCCACTGTCTTTTTGTTCATCCACTTTCTTCTTGGATGAGCAGTAACTACAGCAATCTTTTATCTGATAAAAAATTTTGAAGAAAAAACAGCAATATTTTAGAATAGCTTACATTATTTAATGGGTTTTCTAATCAACGTTAGTATCATCATTAGTATACTGAGGGCTGAATAAAATAAGAATAATGATAAAATGATGCTGAAACCAAGACAGTCATGCAGACATTGAAGATGTCTGGCTGGCTTTAGCGAGTGATGATCGACACATGGCACATGGACAGCATGGCACATGGACAGCATGACACATGGACAGCATGGCACATGGACAGCATGGCACATGGACAGCTGTTCATCTGTTCAAAATCTCTTCAAAAAGAACCAGGCATCTCCCTTCAAAAATATTAATTTTCGTAGTGAGTGAAATAGGACCAAAAAGTCACATGTTCTGAGTTCACCTGCACATAAGGAACAGCACCGGTTATAAAATAGATACAAATATATATAATCGAACATTACATTACGAGTCCGGGACGTAGGTTTGTCACCAGGTGTATACCTGGTGACAAACCTTGTACTTTACACTCTGGTGAGTGATGGTGCTTCCCGGGGCTGCCACCTCTCATACACCTTGACCGAGGTAAACAAATGGATTATCAGATCTCGATAGAATGGCAATCATTGGAAAATCTGTTCTGAGGATTTTTGCCTAAAAACGCTTGGAGAAAAAAAATATTGCGAGTTTTATGTTTGTGTTTTACGCTTAACATTATCAGTCGCCTGTGGGCTGGCTGGTGGGCTGACGTGACTGTGGGCTGGCTGGTGGGCTGACGTGACCGTGGGCTGGCTGGTGGGCTGACGTGACCGTGGGCATGCTGGACGAGGTGTCTGGGCAACGCCAGAACACGTTAAAATGTGCACTGTTGTGATACCCGTGGTTGGTGGAGAGGAGCTGCTGGTGACAGGAACAGCTGATGTTGACATTTCCTGCTGCTGCTGCTGCTGCCTCTTCTTCCCGTCACCGTCACAGCACCTCCTCCTCCCCCAGGTACTGCTGACAGCGTCACCTACATAACCAATGGCAAGAGAAATTGTTCTCATTTGCATAATTCCCAGCTGATGACCAGTCAGCCAGAATATAAATGTTTCATTATTGTTTGACAGCGCCGTGGAGGCAAGTGTCGGCCGTAGGCGGGGATAACACCCACCAGGATAACAAGATTAACCAATATTATTATCATGGTTCTCACAGGCGGGGATAACACCCACCAGGATAACAAGATTAACCAATATTACTATCATGGTTCTCACAGGCGGGGATAACACCCACCAGGATAACAAGATTAACCAATATTACTATCATGGTTCTCACAGGCGGGATAACACCCACCAGGATAACAAGATTAACCAATATTACTATCATGGTTCTCACAGGAGGCCCCGAAAAACAAAAACCCACCCCAGAATAACAAGATTAACCAATATTACTATCATGGTTCTCACAGGCGGGATAACACCCACCAGGATAACAAGATTATCCAATATTACATATCATGGTTCTCACAGGAGGGATAACACCCACCAGGATAACAAGATTAACCAATATTACTATAAATAACAAAAAAAGGCATGGTTCTCACAGGCGGGATAACATCCACTGGGATAACAATTAGCCAATATTACTATCGTGATTCTCAGAGGTGGGATAACAGCCACCAGGATAACATGACCACTTACGTTATTATGGCTCTCACAGGCGGATAACATTGGATAACATAATCAATATCCAATATCCTTATCCAATTTCCATACGCGAATCTCAACGTCAGTTTCTGAACGTTCTTGTAAGCCTACAAATGCTATTTTTTAAGTTAGGTTAGGTAAACATATAAAAAATAAACGCATATATAAATACAAATAAATATTAAAAACAATCCGCGAAACGTCTGGCAACGCGGTTGTTGCTTAGCATCAGGAAACGTTCAAATCTGAACGCATGAAGCTGCTGATATGACACCCATTCTTATACTGAACTATAATTCCAAAGAGTTCTGAAGCCTAAATAATCAAGAAAAAGACTGGTCACAGACCGGGCCGCAGGGGTGTTGACCCCTGGAACTCTCTCCAGGTATACTCCAGGTATTCAATGCTCTACACCAAGGGTTCTCAGCAAGGGGGAATTTTAGGGTTTTAGGGGGTGAAGACCAAGTGCTTCCAGAATTTGCCAAAAAAAAAAAAAAAAAAAAAATTGTGGCATTTGACAGCAGTGGAAAACGAATTCAGCCGCTGTTTAGAGAGATGGGGTGTTGGATTTAGTGCAAAAGCCATTTTAATTATCAGTTGAAAAACTTAATGATAACTGTCAAGATGAATTTCAGGAGCTGAAGACTGATTCGGGACCAGGAGATGTGTTCCATGAGAAATCAATCACAGAATTTTGGCCCTTGATGTGCGATCTCTACCCAAAAGTGGCAGAAAAGAGCTATCCATGCATTGCTTCCATTTGTGTCACCATATCTTTGTGAGTCAGGTTTTTCAACTCCATTGCAAAATGAAAATGAAGCAACGAAGTAGACTGGATATACATATACAAGAACTGACAAAGAAAAAAACCATACACAAGTTTCCCACTCAATGTAATCTTCATTAGTATAAAGTTAATTACTAATACCCTGGCATGCTATTGAATGTTTCTTGTTTACTAAAATATACTACTTTTATTCAAGATTTAAAATCCATCAACATTATTTATATTAAATTTGTGGAATTCCACTATAAAACTAATCCAAGTAAATGTATATGTACTAATATAGAAATGCACTAATATGGAATGCACTTTTTGAGTCAGACAATCTTGGGAATGACATTCTAAAATGTGGTGAAAAGGGCGGATGGGCAAAAAAGTGAATACCACTGAAGTGAATACCACTGCCCTACACAGAGCGATACGTTTACCATTTACAGAGAACGATATGGTATTACAGTAATGGTATGCGATACTCTAACTATAGACAGATACCACTAGCTTTGTCACATTAGTGATTCACATCAGACGTGTGTCTGCCACAGCAAACACCTGGCGCCTCACCTGTCATACACAGGATGGAGGGAACAGATGAATCTTGCATCCCTTAATACTCCCTGTCAGTCGTCGGGTCAACTCCATGTTGAATAAGGCATCATAGGTGAGTGAAAGCAAGATCCAGCAGCAAGCTGTCTTGTCTGAGGCTAAATCTACACTGATGAGAGGTGAGGAGAGGAGGATGGGTGAGGTGGACTGAGGGCCAGGGGTATGTTGCTATTGTTACACCTGTCTCTCTCTCTTGATCCAGGTGCATTCCCTCTTGTTACACCTGTGTTACTCTTGCAACACTTCCGTCTCTCTGTGTTCCCTCTTGTTACACTTGTGTCCTCGTTCCACCTGTGTCCATTCCTTATTTTATTATTCCTCCTTACACCTATGTCCCTGTTACTTGACATGACACTTTTGACACATTTGTGTCAAAAATGTTGATAAATAACATGCGCCTCATCTCACCACTTTCACGTGATTCATACTTTACATGATTTATGAAAGTAAGTGTAAATATGTGGCAATACATTATACATTAAGTACAAAGGCATCCTGTAATGTGATGGTTACTTTAAATGACTATCAGGATGCCACACCAGCTATCAGTTCGCTGACAGCTGGTGACCTTAAGTGTTGTGGTCATTGTGAAGTATGATGCACTTTATTAACACATATCAACAACACGTATTTTAACATTATCATTACATTTTGTCTCTATTTTAACTATAGTTCAAAGTACATACAATAATATAACCCCCTTTCCCCCTTACTCCTACGAATCTAACGACAGATGAGTGGTGAATGACCATGTGGGAGACATCATGATCGATGAGTGGTGACTGATCATGTGGGAGACATCATCATGATCGATGAGTGGTGACTGACCATGTGGGAGACATCATGATCGATGAGTGGTGACTGATCATGTGGGAGACATCATCATGATCGATGAGTGGTGACTGACCATGTGGGAGACATCATGATCGATGAGTGGTGACTAATCATGTGGGAGACATCATGATCGATGAGTGGTGACTGACCATGTGGGAGGCATCATCATGATCGATGAGTGGTGACTGACCATGTGGGAGTCATCATGATCTGGATAGAGTACAAACAATTTCTTTATATTTACTGAGGATGAATATTATGGGGATTCACACATTTGTTTCAGTGGGGTTTACAAAGTTCTTGTTTGGGTCTCCTCCTTCCAAGGGAGAGTAGACGGTCCCTGCCTCCCTTAAGTGAATGTGACTGACCTGACTAGGTTAAGGCATTGACTTAAGCCGGTGGGAGAATTGGACCTTCCTCGCATGGGCCAGTAAGCCTGCTGCAGTGTTCCTTCTTTCTTAAGTTCCTATGTCTAGTCTCCGTGGCGCGTCCAACGGGGTGGGACATCTTTTTAGTGTTCCATGTATGCGAGTATTCCCAAGACTGTCCTCCCTCACTAATCTGGCTTGGTGGACTCCATAGCATCCACTGAACACACTGCTCTTTTATGCCTCGCATTTACCCTAATAAAATTACTCGACCCTTTTTATGCCAAAGGGCAAATAGAAGAGTTGAAAAAGTTTTAAACTTCGGACCAACATTGCCACTGTAAAAATTTTTTTTAGATTCGTGTTTATCTTAAATTCACCTGTAGTAGTATGTGTGTGTGTTTGTGTGTGTGTGTATGTGTGTGTGTGTGTGTGTATGTGTTGTGTACTCACCTATTTGTACTCACCTATTTGTGGTTGCAGGGGTCGAGTCATAGCTCCTGGCCCCGCCTCTTCACTGATTGCTACTAGGTCCTCTCTCTCCCTGCTCCATGAGCTTTATCAAACCTAGTCTTAAAACTATGTATGGTTCCTGCCTCCACTATGTCGCTTTCTAAGCTATTCCACTTCCTGACAACTCTATGACTGAATAAATACTTCCTAACATCCCTTTGACTCATAGGAGTCTTCAACTTCCAATTGTGACCCCTTGTTTCTGTGCCCCCTCTCTGGAACATCTTGTCTCTGTCCACCTTATCTATTCCTCGCAGTATTTTATATGTCGTTATCATGTCTCCCCTAACCCTCCTGTCCTCTAGTGTCGTCAGGCCGATTTCCTTAACCTTTCTTCGTAGGACAATCCCCTTAGCTCTGGGACTAGTCTTGTTGCAAACCTTTGCACTTTCTCTAATTTCTTGACGTGCTTGACCAGGTGTGGGTTCCAAACTGGTGCTGCATACTCCAGTATGGGCCTGACGTATATGGTATACAGAGTCTTGAATGATTCCTTAGTGAGGTATTGGAACGCTATTCTTAGGTTTGCCAGCCGCCCGTATGCTGCAGCAGTTATCTGATTGATGTGTGCCTCAGGAGATGTGCTCGGTATTATACTCACCCCAAGATCTTTTCTTGAGTGAGGTTTGCAGTCTTTGGCCACCTAGACTATACTCTGTCTGCGGTCTTCTTTGCCCTTCCCCGATATTCATGACTTTACATTTGGCAGGGTTAAATTCAAGGAGCCAGTTACTGGACCAGGCTTGCAGCCTGTCCAGGTCTCTTTGTAGTCCTGCCTGATCCTCGACTGATTTGATTCTTCTCATTAACTTCACATCATCTGCAAACAGGGACACTTCTGAGTCTATCCCTTCCGTTATGTCATTCACATATACCAAAACAGTACAGGTCCTAGGACTGACCCTTGTGGAACTCCACTCGTCACAGGTGCCCACTCTGACATCTCGTCACGTACCATGACTCGTTGTTGCCTCCTGTCAGATATTCTCTGATCCATTGCAGTGCTTTTCCTGTTACGTGTGCCTGATCCTCTAGCTTTTGCATTAACCTCTTGTGAGGAACTGTGTCGAACGCCTTCTTGCAGTCCAAAAATGCAGTCTATCCACCCTCTCTCTCGTGTCTTACTTCTGTTACCTTGTCATAAAACTCCAGTAGGTTTGTGACACAGGATTTTCCTTCCCTGAAACCGTGCTGGTTGTGGTTTATAAGCTTGTGTCTTTCTAGGTGCTCCACCACTCTCCTCCTGATGATCTTCTCCATGACTTTGCATACTATACACGTCAGTGACACAGGTCTGTAGTTTAATGCCTCGTGTCTGTCTCCTTTCTTAAAAATTGGGACTACATTTGCCATCTTCCACGCCTCAGGTAGTTGCCCAGTTTCAATGGATGTGTTGAAGATTTGTGTTAGTGGCACACACAACATCTCTGCTCCCTCTCTAAGGACCCACGGAGAAATGTTGTCCGGTCCCACCGCTTTTGAGGTATCGAGTTCACATAGCAGCTTCTTCACCTCCTCCTCGGTTGTGTGTATTTCATCCAGCACTTGTTGGTATACCTCCCTATTCTGAATTCCTGGAGTCCTTCCTGTCTCCTGTGTAAATACTTCTTTAAATCTCATGTTGAGCTCCTCACATACCTCTTGGTCGTTTATTGTGAACTCCCACCTTCCTTTCTCAGCCTGATTACCTGGTCCTTGACTGTTGTTTTCCTCCTGATGTGGCTATACAACAGCTTCGGGTCAGACTTGACTTTTGATGCTATATCATTTTCATATTGTCGCTGAGCCTCCCTTCTTACCTGTGCATATTCGTTTCTGGCTCTTCGGCTAATCTCTTTATTTTCCTGGGTCCTTTGTCTTCTGTACTTTTTCCATTCTCTATTACACTTACTTTTTGCCTCCCTACACCTCTGGGTGAACCAAGGACTCGTTCTGGTCTTCCCATTACTTCTGTTTCCTTGGGGACAAACCTCTCCTCTGCCTCTTTGCATTTGGTTGTCACATATTCCATCATTTCTTTTACTGGTTTTCCTGCCAATCTCTCTCCCACTGAACGTCTTGTAGGAAGTTCCTCATGCCTGTGTAGTCCCCCTTTTGTAGTTTCGTTTCTCCCTTCCTATTCCTGCTCCCTCTCCACTTGTAGCTCAACTATATAATCAAAACACAGAACCAAATGATCACTAGCTCCAAGGGGCCTTTCATACGTGATATCCTCGATGTCCGAACTACTCAAGGTGAATACTAGGTCCAGTCTTGTTGGATCATCCCCACCTCTCACTCTGGTAGTGTCTCTAACATGTTGATGCATGAGGTTTTCCAGTACCACATCCATCATCTTGGCTCTCCATGATTCAGGACCCCCATGGGGCTCTAGGTTTTCCCAATCAATCTCTTTGTGATTGAAATCACCCATAACTAGTAACTTTGCTCTCCCCATGTGGGCTCTTCTGGCTACCTCGGCTAGTGTGTCTACCATTGCTCTGTTGCTCTCGTCGTATTCTTCTCTTGGCCTCCTGCAGTTCTGTGGCGGGTTGTACATTACAGCAATTACCACCTTATGGCCCTCAGACTGAATTGTTCCTACTATGTAGTCCCTTTCACCCATTCCATCCATTCCTTCCACTTCCTCAAATCCCCACCTGTTCTTAATGAGCAGTGCAACTCCTCCTCCCCTCTGCTCCCTCTATCTTTCCTGAGGATTTGATATCCGGGTGGGAAGATTGCATCTGTTATCATCCTGGTGAGTTTCGTTTCTGTGAGTGCTATTATGTCTGGGGATGTCTCCTTTATTCTTTCATGCCACTCCTCACATTTATTTGTTATACCATCTGCATTTGTATACCAAACCTTTAACTTCTTTTCTAAAACCGTAGTCTGGGGGTATGTTGGGGTTGGGAAAGTGGGAGATCTGATGGGGAACTATGGGTGGTTGGTGTGAAGGTGGAGTTTGTAATGAGGTGGGTGGAATCATTGGGTATGGCATGTGTGTTTTGGGTTAGGTTGTTTGGTTGCATTGGGGTTGTCCAGGTTGGGGAACATCTGAAGGTGGTTGTATTAGAGCTTCCTCCTGAGTCTGGGTTCTCCTGTCCATCTCTCTTTCCTCCTTTTGTCTCTGTACCCTCTCTTTCAGTTTCTGTCTTTCTTCCCGTGTTCTGTCGCGGTCGAGATACACCCTCCGGTACTCTGACATATCCCTTAGTCTTGCTTTCTCCTGCAGGATCCTGTTTCGAGTCAATTCTGCTTTGAAAATTACTTTGACTGGCCGGATTCTTCCTCTTGCAAATCCCCTATTCTCAGAAAATTTGCCAGCTGGGTCATGTCATCTTCTCCTATGGCTTTCATGATGTTTTCAATCGCATTTTTCTCCCCTTGTCTTCTTGCTTCATAAGTTTCCCCTTCAGCTTCCTGGAGCCCATAAACAAAGACTGATCTCTCTCTTTCATTCTCCCACTGCCTATCCCTGTGTAACCCTTGATTCGATTTAGTTGCCTCCATTGCAGCTTTCCTTTCTTCAATCTCTTCACTGTCTGTTATCCCTTTGCCCAGTGGCCTGTCGCTTTCCCTTCTTAACTTTCCCTGTGCACTGCTGGGTCTGTTAGGGCTTCTACGTATAGCTTAGCTCTCCCTTTTACTACACTCCCCTCGATTGTTCCTGATGTGATCCTCTCTTTCTCTCGGGCTCCACGATGGTCTGATATAGCCTCTGCATACAGTTTCACTCCGTTCTCTACAGTCCTCTTCTTTGTGACTGAGGTAGCAGTTTCTGATACCATGTGTGTGTGTGTGTGTGTGTGTATTTGTTGTGTGTGTGTGTGTATATGTGTGCATGTGTTGTGTGTGTGTGTATGTACTCATCTAATTGTACTCACCTAATTGTGGTTGCAGGGGTCGAGACTCAGCTCCTGGCCCCGCCTCTTCGCTGTCTGCTACTGGGTCTCTGCTCTCCCTGCTCCATGAGCTTTATCATACCTTGTCTTAAAACTGTGTATGGTTCCTGCCTCCACTATATTTTTCTCTAGACTATTCCACTTCCTGACTACTCTGTGGCTGAAGAAATGCTTCCTAACATCCCTTTGACTCATCTGAGTCTTCAGCTTCCAGTTGTGTCCCCTTGTTTCTGTGTTCCCTCTCTGGAACATCCTGTCACTGTGTGTTAGTTACCATTTTGTCCTAGGCACATGTCAATTAGACACTAGGCCTGTTGTATATATATGTGTGTGTATGTGTATGTAAGGAAACACTTCGAAATGTTTCTGCCCCACCGGGAATTGAACCCGGCCCCTCCGTGCGTGAAGCAAGAGCTTTACCCACTAGACCACCGGGGGCGTGTGTGTGTGTGTTTGTTGTGTGTGTGTATGTGTGTGTGTGTGTGTGTGTGTGTGTGTTGTGTGTGTGTTGTGTGTGTGTGTGTGTGTGTTGTGTGTGTGTGTGTGTGTGTGTGTGTGTGTGTGTTTTGTGTGTGTGTGTGTGTGTGTTGTGTGTGTGTGTGTGTGTGTGTGTGTGTGTGTGTGTGTGTGTGTGTGTGTGTGTGTGTGTGTGTGTGTGTGTGTGTGTGTGTGTGTGTGTGTGTGTGTGTGTGTGTGTGTGTGTGTTTAGCAACACTACATAAGCTCTCAACACAGTTTCTCTTATTACAACCTCATCATTTTCCTTGTCCCCTTTCAGTAGAGCGGTGTAGGAATCATGAGCTTTACTTACCACTGCATTAATAAACCTTGGCTCCAGTCTGACGTTTATATATTGTAGTCATTCTCGCAGATTGCATAAATAATTTAAATGTCTTTTATTAAGCACAGGTATACGCTTAAAATATAAAGTAATATAGTTGCCTAACCAAGTTTTTTTCTCTCTCTATTATTAATATATATATATATATATATATATATATATATATATATATATATATATATATATATATATATATATATATATATATATATATATATATTTATTTTTCTCACGCTCATAGTTACAATTGCAATTTTTATAATCTGCATTATCATCAACCGTTTTCAATATTCAACAATGGGAATTAAATAATTTCAATATCTAATAAATATTTTGTGACTACATATCCCAGATTACCAACAGATTCTGTTCGTTTGACTTGTGTTTGAGAAGCGAGGAGCCACCGTTCTCCACTCTGGCTTATTAAACGTCACTCACTTTGTCAACATTAATATCACGCAACAAATCAGTTGCCTTCGATAACGTCATGTGATAAGTGTATACCGCTGGTCGCCTCATCACCGCGGTGCACAGTGATTATTTCTATATGAATGTCATATAATATCGACAAGGTGAAGAATTAGACACATGTGCAACATGTACTGATAAAGCCACTGGAGGGCGAAACGTCTACTAATAAAGATACCCAGATGTTGCACATGTGTCTAATTCTTCACAATAATTATTTAACCTCGCTCTGACAGTGTTAATCAATAATGCAATGAATCTTGAAGGAGATAATTAAGGAAAAACTTATCCGAGAGCTGCAAGGTAACGCTTTCAGAAAACCATACACAAATAACCCTCGCATGGCAGAGAAGAACTTACGACAACGTAAGGGTCCGCTTTGGATAATTTCGGACCGAAACGCCGTCGTAAGCTTTTCTTTCTACAGCGTGCGGGTTATTTGCATATTGTTCCAGTCACGGTATTGTGGCTTTTTGCTCTTATAAGACAACCAGATCGTTACTTGTATTAATACTAGAACCTCAAGACGGGTCCACACCTGGGAAACTAGCAGGTTTTTACAGTGTTTCAGCGCCTAGCGTCGAGTGCTCACTAATGGATTACCACTTTAAATAAACAATTATAATATAGGTCGTTTAGACCTATATTATTTTTTTAATCTTCCTCCTCCTCCTCCTCCTTACTCTCCTTATCTACCTCATCATTCTCCTCCTCCATCATCTCAGTAAGACGGCCTCATGATCAGAGAACCTAGGAAAAGTAGGACAAATCAGCGGCGGAGCTCCAGGACACGTCACAGTTATTCTGCAGCTCATCAGTTAGGCCAGAGCTGCACACCAAAGCTCTCATCTTCTCAGTGTAAGAAAAACCAAGGGAGGAGGAGGAGGAGGAAGAGGACGAAGGGGAGGAAGAGGAAGAGGAGGAGGAGAAGGAGAACGATTACGAGACAAGGGAAGAATACAAGAAACTGGAATACATTTAGCTAATGGAAAGAATCAAGGAAGAGAATATATAAAAAAGGAAATTATAAGAAATGACACACTGAGGAAGTGATATACCTGCAGGAGTTCGCCTGGTACACCTGCAGGAGTTCGCCTGGTACACTTGCAGGAGTTCGCCTGGGACACCTGCAGGAGTTCGCCTGGTACACCTGCAGGAGTTCGCCTGGTACACCTGCATGAGCTCGCCTGGTACACCTACAAGAGTTCGCCTGGTACACCTGCAGGAGTTCGCCTGGTACACCTGCAGGAGTTCGCCTGGTACACCTGCAGGAGTTCGCCTGGTACACCTGCAGGAGTTCGCCTGGGACACCTGCAGGAGTTCGCCTGGGACACCTGCAGGAGTTCGCCTGGTACACCTGCAGGAGTTCGCCTGGTACACCTGCAGGAGTTCGCCTGGTACACCTGCAGGAGTTCGCCTGGTACACCTGCAGGAGTTCGCCTGGTACACCTGCAGGAGTTCGCCTGGTACACCTGCAGGAGTTCGCCTGGTACACCTGCAGGAGTTCGCCTGGTACAGGAAAGGGTTGCAGCTCATCACATATGACACCCAGAAATTTACGCATGAAAAAACAACGTTTCAATTTGTTTCTCAACATCAAATAGAAACAGACTGGGACCCACAGTGCCCAACATCACTCCAGACTTATGGTTTACCATCTTCCTTGTAGGTTACATCCTCAATAATATAGTTAATTAATAAAAACGAATATCGCTATTCAGAAGAGGTAAACGGAAATTTACTTAACGCGAGCGAATGGAAAAAAAAATAGGAGGCAACTTTCTGGAACGATGGAAGCTACGCCACTGAGGGTTTTGGAAGCTATGCGAGGCTTTCCAGGATGCTGGACATGGGTTTATCAACTTTGGTCATAGAGCACGTAAACATGACAACTGTTACAAGAATCTGGTTCTCGTTCCCATATACAAATGTTGGAAATTTGAGGCGTTCCCGAAAAGTTGGGAGAAAAAAAAAAATTAGGCAACCTCCTACAGGTCTCCTTTCGATGATATAATAATAATAATAATAATAATAATAATAATAATAATAATAATAATAATAATAATAATAATAATAATAATAATAATAATAATAATAATAATAATAATAATAATAATAATAAGTATTTTACAACTGCCAGATACAGTGTAAGAACTTCAGGCAAAATTATAGGCTACAAAACAAGAATTTCGGGAATAAAGGTTTGTCCTGCACGAAGAGGGGAAAAATGAAATGGAACAAACCTGGAAATTAATAGAGCAAAATACAATTTAAGATACAGTAAGCTCTCTCATAAAACTCCTCTATAATACAGTGTGATTTTTTCTTTTAAATGCGCTTGAAAAAAATACATGGAAATTGAATAGGACATGGAAAGGCCTTCATAGTACATGCTATTAATTTTGAATGCACTTTCTTCAATTGCATTTACAAAAAAAAATGCACTATACGAAATATGTTTTTTAAGACAGTTTACTGTACGACAAAATATGAAGTGAATACAATAAAAAAAAAGTGAGACTTGTTTTTATAAGATAATACTGAAAGGGAGATGAGAAAGTTTTAGCCATTATAGGGAAAATATAAATGGAGAAACTCAGAAGATTAACACAGAAGAAGCTACGTCCTGCCGCCGAGCCTCTTGCTCCCCAGACTCTGCAAAGTAATCCCAATTTGCAGATTTTGAACCAGTACCTTCGGTAGGTTTTCACTTCAAGATTGTTGAGTATCATTCTCACCCGCGTTCGACGGAGTACAGACCGTGAGACTTACAGTCTCAGTAACTTAAATCTGACTGTGACGGTGAAAGTTCGTTCTACTCTCTCCAGAACTGCAAGTTCAACTTCCTTAAATGGGGTTGAGTGCAGCGATATTCCCGTCCAGAGAGTATGTAAGTGATTCGAAGAGCATCATCAATAGGCTTGACACCACTTGTAGTGAAGGTTTTTGTTATCCAGCCTCCCATTTCCCCTGAAGACCTGATAATTATACTCTTGTATTCCTTATACATAAGCTCTCGTTAATCAAAAGTCTCTCCCATTTCTCTTCCGTTCTGTAGTTTTTTTATACTCTGTTCCAGCATTGTTTCTTTAACAACTACAACGACGAAGAGAAAATACATAAGATGGTGAGATGAGAGAGAGAGAGAGAGAGAGAGAGAGAGAGAGAAGAGAGAGAGAGAGAGAGAGAGAGAGAGATAGAGAAATGCGTAGTCAAGAAATGAAAAGATGAATTGGTATTCGGTGGCCACGAAAAGAGGGGATAGAACGTTAATGAATAGTCAAGATGCAAGGGGGAATGAGAGTAATGAGCGACCAAGAGGTGAGGGAGAGTAGTGCGTGATAAAGAAAGATCTAGAAGAATGAGTAATGACCCAGTCGTGAGGGAAGAGGGTGACTGACAGAGTAAGAAAAAGAGTGTGCTAGAGGGACAGATTGTTTAGGGAAAACTAGGGAGTGTAAAGTTAGTTACCATTCATCAAAGGCACTTGTCGCTAAGACACTTGACCTATTGTGTGTTTGTGTGTTAGTTACCATTTTGTCCTAGGCACATGTTGATTAGACACTATGCCTGTTGTAGGTGTGTGTGTGTGTGTGTGTATGCATGTGCTTGTGGTTCCAGTCTTCAATGCTCTGTTTATCATATAACTCTTAAAATTTCCAGTGGTTCCAGCATTTATTAATTCCTCTTTTAATACACTTCACTGATCAACCACTCTGAGAGGAAAAAAAATATTATCCTTTCCACTCCACTTTATCCTCAAAATGCAACTCTGGTCTCTCATAATAAAACATGTATGTGAAATACTATACTTTGGAACCTTTCAACTCGACAAGGAAGAGGCGAGTGTATGGACCTTGAGTATACCTAGAGAGGGTTTAGGGGGTCAACGCCCCCGCGCCGGCCCAGTCTGTGACCAGGCCTCGTGGTAAATCAGGGCCTGATCAACCAGGCTGTTACTGCTGGCCGCATGCAAACCGACGTATGAATCACATCCCGGCTGATCAGGTATTGACTTTAGGTGCCTGTCCAGCGCCTTCTTGAAGACAGCCAGGGGTCTATTGGTAATCCCCCTTATGTATGGTGGGAGGCATACATACCCAGCAATACACCCTGTTAAAAAAAAAAGGTTTGTTTCATAATTGAGGTTGACCTGTGACCATCAGGATCTGTAGGTTGATTTTCCAGTGATACTGAACTAGTTTCTTGGGAATCTTCACTGGATCAGTTGTCTGGGTTAAACCTGAGAGGATCATCCACAAGCGTTTCTTAAATCAATGATGAGTTTGATCTAGGGGGCATGAGCAGCCCCTCGGGAAATTTCACAGTGGGACATGTCTCTTCTTAGAAAAAATTGAGTGTTAAAACTTTTTAGATACTTTATTCACCTGAGAACTGGTCCCCCAGGCATCTCTGACCAGAGGCGCCACTACGTTGATGTGTGTGTGTGTACTCACCTAATTGTACTCACCTAATTGTGGTTGCAGGGGTCGAGACTCAGCTCTTGGCCCCGCCTCTTCGCTGTCCGCTACTGGGTCTCTGCTTTCCCTGCTCCATGAGCTTTATCATACCTTGTCTTAAAACTATGTATGGTTCCCGCCTCCACTATATCGTTCGCTAGACTATTCCACTTCCTAACTACTCTATGGCTGAAGAAATGCTTCCTAACATCCCTTTGACTCATCTGAGTCTTCAGCTTCCAGTTGTGTCCCCTTGTTTCTGTGTTCCCTCTCTGGAACATCCTGTCACTATCTACCTTGTCGATTCACCGCAGTATTTTGTATGTCGTTATCATGTCTCCTCTAACCCTTCTGTCCTCCAGTGTTGTTAGTCCTATTTCCCTCAACCTTTCTTCATAGGACAGTCCCCTGAGTTGTGGAACTAACCTTGTCGCAAACCTTTGCACTTTCTCTAGTTTCTTTACGTGCTTGACCAGGAGTGGGTTCCAGACTGGTGCTGCATATTCTAGTATGGGCCTGACGTACACGGTGTACAGTGTCTTGAACGATTCCTTGTTAAGGTAACGGAACGCTAATCTTAGGTTGTGTGTGTGTGTTTAAAGAATGAACTTATAAGTGAGTCGAGTTATAGTGGTGAGTTATACTCTAAGGAAAAAAGTTTTCTTACGTGTTTGTTTATATCCCGCTAAGTGATCAAGAATCGGCTATTATACCCGAACTAAATCTTGTACCTTAATAAAAAAAAAAGAGAGAACCGCCGCATAGTGACCTAGTAGATGTACTAAAATAAAAATCACCACAGTGTACTAGGATATGAGCCAGTTTTTTTTTTTAACCCAGTCCGTCAGGCTTTTTTTTATAATTAAAGCCGTTTTTTTCCTTTAGAAAAGTTATTTTTTAATGCTTTTATTTAATGTCTAACTTAATATAATTCACTGTATTAACGTGCAGTAAAACACTACTTTCTAAAATACAGTATTTTTGACCAGCCTATAAAAAGCATCAGTAAAAGATTAAAACCCAAATTACTCTAACTCGTTATATACAAATCATAATAAACTAGTTTTTTTGAGTTAAGGTGGCAGGTCAGGCCCGGGTTAATAAACTACAAAGTCCTACCTGGGCGGGTATGACTTAGAGAAAGCCTCATATGCAGCAAAAAAAAAAAAAAAATGAAGAATCAGCACAGTGCCCTAGAATATACGTATAAGATTTCCGAAGAGATAATAAAGGAACGAGGGGAGACGAGAGATAAAGAGTGTTTAACAAACAAGGGGAAATAGATATATATATGTGCTTGGCCTCACATCATCTCTCTCGTGTGTAACAAAAAAAAAAATATTTCTTTTAAGCTGCGTCTTGGAGAACAAACACAGACTCACAGACAGCTCTGTGTTACATTGTATAATGGTTTTAAAAAAGTAATTGGTGTACAACTCAAAGCTCTTAAACCAAATGAGACAAGATATATAAAAAAAAAGATTACATTTTTTTTCAGAAAGTGAAGACATGTTGTCATGGGGACTTTTTTGGTGTGGGGGGGGAGGGGGTTACTCAAGTGAGCTACAAGGAATGTGTAAAGATCTTATCAAAGAAAGCATTCTCCAGTAATTGATCTGATTCCAACGATTCATTTTTTTTAACAATTTTAGTAGCTACACAGACCAAACTTATGGAGAATCTTTCTTTTCCTAGAATACATTATCAATACTGCTTTGAAGCAAGAAGAGAAGCATCCCTAGTTACTGAACATAGATGGATATCACTACGATCCTTCAGGAAACCACACCAGCGGTGAAAGTTTGAAGCCAATCGGATAAGTCATTCTCGAGTTATGGCACGGATTCTAACAATTCCAATTTTTTAACTATTCTACTACACAAAAAAACAAATTTACCCCCAAGCAAAGAAAACGTAAACGGGCAGCTTTTTCTGAACGTTTGAAGTTAAGCCACTGAGGCTTTCGGTAGTTATCCAAGCCAGTCCAGGATGCTGGGAATGTGTTCAATAACTTTGGTCATAGGGTACGTGAACATGCCACTTGTTCCAAGAACCTGGCCCTAGAAACTGTACGCAAAGATTCAAAATCTGAAGCAGATGGGATGAGGCCTATTTAAATTATGAACAAAATAAAAATGAAAAGTTGGAGGATAACAAAAAAATAGCCGAAGAGGAAGAAAATTTTCAGTCAACTGCTGAATGGTCCCCTTCTGCGAGGATACAATAATAATAATAACAATAATAATAATAATAATAATAATAATAATAATAATAATAATAATAATAATAATAATAATAATAATAATAAATAACAATAATAAATAACAAAGTCTGGCTATGATAAGCATTGCTATATTCCTGTAACTACAAATAAATCATATACCACAATACACACACACACATATATGGATTGGTAGGGTACACCATCAAGTGCTGGACACAATACAAACAACCGAGGCGGAGATGAAGAGGCTGCTAAGCGAACTAGATACTTCATAGGTGATGGGGCCGGACAACATCTCTCCATGGGCCCTAAGAGAGGGAGGAGAGGTGCTATGTGTACCACTAACAACAATCTTCAACACATCTATCGAAACAGGGCGACTACCTGAGATATGGAAGACAGCAAATGTAGTCCAATTTTTAAGAAAGGAGACAGACACGAAGCATTAAACTACAGACCAATGTCACTGACATGTATGGTTTGCAAAGTCATGGAGAAGATTATCAGGAGATGAGTGGTGGAGCACCTAGAAAGGATGAGATTATTAACGACAACCAGCACGGTTTCAGGGGTGGGAAATCATGTCATAAACCTCCTGGAGTTCTACGACAGGGTGACAGCAGTAAGACAAAGAGAGAGAGACAGAGAGGGGTGGGTAGATTGCATTTTCTTAGACTGTAAGAAGGCTTTTGACAGTTTTCCACAAGAGATTAGTGCAAAAGCTGGAGGACCAGGCAGGTATAACAGGGAAGGCACTACAATGGATCATAGAATACCTGACAGGGAGGCAACAACAAGTCATGATACGTGACGAGGTGTCAGAGTGGGAGCCTGTGACTAGCAGGGTTCCACAGGGGTCAGTCCTAGGACCGGTGCTGTTTCTAGTATATGTTAATGACATGACGGAAGGGATAGACTCAGAAGTGTCCCTGCTTGCAGACGCTGTGAAGCTAATGAGAATTCAATCGAATGAGGATCAGGCAGGACTACAAAGGGATCTGGACAGGCTGCAAGCCTGGTCCAGCAATTGGCTCCTGAAATTCAACCCCACCAAGTGCAAAGCCATGAATATCGGGGAAGGGCAAAGAAGACTGCAGACAGAGTACAGTCTAGGGAGCCAAAGTCTGCAAATCTCACTCAAGGAAAAGGATCTTTGGGTGAGTATAATACCAAGCACATCTTCTAAGGCACGCATCAACCAAATAACTGCTGCAACTAATGGGCGCCTGGCAAACCTAAGAACAGCATTCCAACACCTCTGTAAGGAATCGTTCAAGACTCTGTACACCGTGTACGTCAGGCCCATATTCGAGTATGAAGCACCAGTCTGGAACCCACACCTGGTCAAGCACATGAAGAAATTACATAAAGTGTAAAGGTTTGCAACAAGACTAGTCCCAGAGATAAGGGGCATGTGGACATGATAACGACGTATAAAATTCTGAGAGGAATTGACAAGGTGGACAGAGACAGGATGTTCTAGAGATGGGGCATGTGGACATGATAACGACGTATAAAATTCTGAGAGGAATTGACAAGGTGGACAGAGACAGGATGTTCTAGAGATGGGGCACAACTACAAAGGGTCACAATTGGAAGTTAAATACTCAGATGAGTCACAGGGATGTTAGCAAGTATTTTTTTAGTCACAGAGTTGTCAGGAAGTGGAACAGTCTGAAAAGTGATGTAGTGGAGGCAGGATCCATACATAGCTTTAAAAAGAGGTATAATAAAGCTCATGGAGCAGGGAGAGAGTGGACCTAGTAGCGACCAGTGAAGAAGCGGGACCAGGAGCTGTGACTCGACCTTTGCAACCACAATTAGGTGAGTACACACACACACACACACATCTTCACCAAAATGCCTTTCATTTTCAACCTCGCCTTCTTGGGATGCAAAATATTAGCTTCGTAATGACTCACTTCATTCACCAACTCCATTTCCCCCTTTTCGCGATCTTTGCCATTAATTCGCCAAATTCTGCACGCACGATTTGGTGTCTGGTGAGAAAAAGGCTTCCGAGGGCAGAAGCAGTGAGAGGTCTGGCCAACGCTATCATCTTATTCCTGATAAAATGTAAAGAAAACGGGTAAATTAATTCTGATGCTGATTTTAATTTTAACGGCTACTACTACTTTTAGTTCTGCTACTACTACTACTTTTACTGCTACTACTACTACTACTACTACTTCTAAACAAAATGAAATCGTATTGTAGTTGAATGGAAAACTCTATTAACAAAAACATTATCATCCTAAGCACGGCACTTTCACATATACCTTCTGAATCAAAGCTTAGTTTGTTTTATGGTATTCATATTTAATTGGAGCAATTTGATCTGGAAATCTAGGGTTTAGCGAATTTCTAGAAATAGTCTAGGACTGTGTGTCGGAACCAACTAGATGAAAATAACCTTGTATGACTCCGGCAAACAAGGAATCTCTCGATCTCGGGGTTAACGAAGCTCTCGTTGAGAGAGATTACAAATCACTTTAAATATCTTATGGGATTACCTTAATAGTAAGCTGACCTGAGCTACATTTATAAAAAAATCATTTATCCTGTGTACGAGAGAGGCCATCCTGGATGATGGCATTTCCCAAACAGTAAGTCCAGTCATACTGAAACAAAATCTCCGAAGCTCCTGTAGCTAATGAATCTTTAATGGTGGTGGTGTTTTGTTC
This sequence comes from Cherax destructor, assembly GCA_009830355.1. Lineage (NCBI taxonomy): Eukaryota > Metazoa > Arthropoda > Malacostraca > Decapoda > Parastacidae > Cherax > Cherax destructor. Next base: position 34,808 of record WNWK01010265.1, on the reverse strand, counting down.
GTCAGGAGACATAGCAAGTGCCTCCTGACACGGATCTTAATCACATAGAGGACTCGTTGACTGATATCCTTTAATGCAATGCTTGACAATATTCTAATTGCCCTACTGAAGTTTCACAGCTCAGGCTTCAGGCTGTATAATGCAATATGAGAGGGAAATAAAGCTAGTTGATGTACGCATTATGATACTACTATATAGAACAGGATAGCACGACACTGCTGATTTACCCAATTTTGCTAAATAAACTCACTCTCTCTGATGACAAGTGAGGAATCTCCCTACCTGGTAGGTAGGGCATGATTATTTCATTTGGCTAAATTGGATACATTAGCATGATGCTGTTATTGTATAGAACAGTCGCATATTCCATCACATACCATGTGTTACACACTGTTGAGATCTGTCACCTCGTGAGGGAAGACTTAAAAGGGCAAAGATGGTAACGTCAAGTATTCCTTTAAAAGTTCAGCCGTTTCCTTGCTGCAAAGCTGGAGTTACTATCACACGAGAAGTGCCATCGTTGATGATAGCTTATCCCATACACAGGAAAAATGAAGTCTTAAGAAGATAGGTCCATCATCCCAGAGCTGGAGAAACATTTTTATATAGAGAGAAAATAGTGAAGAAGGGAGATAAATTTGGAATGCATGATACAGTTAAATACATATATGAATATATATATAACATTGTAGTTACTGTAGTCCTGAGAGTACATACTGGAGTTAGTCTCGCGACAACTATTATGCCAAACTCTACATAGTGGCAGGTTAGGGGATGCAGGGTAATTGTAGGGGAGGGGAGGAGCAGGGTGGAGATGGTAGATGGAGAGAAGTTTGCTAGTGGTAGGTGGGGGACGTGTTTGCTAGGGAGTGGTAAGAACAGCCTCGCTACATGCCACAACTTCAGGGAACTCACACATTCACGGATTGTATTACGCCAAAAGCTTTTGAGTAAGTTGTATGCATAATCAATGAGGCAGCGAAGAAGGTTGGGGAAGAATAGTGTGGGCAGAGTGTGGAGGGTGGGAAGGTTAGCTGGACCTGGTCACTCCACCTACCATCACACATACCAGATGAACCACGTATTCAAGACTCGTCTAACACAATCATCAGAGTGAGGTATCAAGCCCTCTCAACGCCGGTTAGTTTACCACATCTCTTAAGAGTTTGATTAAATAGTTTACAAAAAGCGACAATTTGATAAATAAGACACTTGTCCAACACTTTGGTATATTTATTCTGGAAACGTGTCGCCAGCCAGTGATCAATGACTAGTGACAAGTATATTATTTATCAACCATATCTCTCAGAGTTGGCAACCTCAGCTGATCACACGCAAACTTTCTCAGTTAAATTAGTCTCACACGTTGCATATTTACCCATTTAAACATAAAAAAATTATAAATTTAGTGGTAATTCCTTCACACATATATTCTAAAAATGTCCAAATATTTCATCCATAGCGACATTAATAATAAATCGCAGCCAAATATTCAAACTTCGCCTGTTATAAATGAGAGTACCACTGTAACTTGCTGAGTAGTAAGTACGTTAAGGCTCAGTCCCTGGACCCCATTATGTGCCTCTGTAAATGTTTGGGGTACACAATAAAACTGCCATATCATGGAAAGGAAGGTAGGGTGGCAGGAAGGTGCGGTGGTAGGAAGGAGGGGGTGGTAGGAAAGTGGGGTTTACAGGAAGGTGGGGGTGGCAGGACGGTAACGAGATGGTGTGGCGGAAAGTGTGGTTGTGGTTGTGGTGGGGGGAAGGAGGAGATAGATTAGCGCCAAGTTAAGAGTGATCTAAAAACATAAATCACAACTGTCTTCCATTACCATAACAGTGACTATCACCATCTCTCCATGAACATCTAAGAGGGTGGTCCAGGTTACCAAAGATTTACACCCCTGAGGAGCAAACTCAGGTGGAAAAGTACGACTAGGTAGAGTCTACCTAGTCGTACTTTTCCACTTGAGTTTGCTCCTTAATTAGTTTTAAAATCTATCGACTACACGGCAGACTGTGTGTGATCTGTAAACCACCAGTCAAAGACACTTCAATCCCTAAAATAGGGATTAAAGTAAACTCTCAGTGTATGTAAACTGAGACACCAGTCGATGTACAGGTCACAGTGAACGTGGGAAAACAGAAATTACGTGAAATTCCTGAAAATTTCAGTAAATGCGCGTAATTGCTGTCACCTCCGGAATAGGTCAGTTCACATATATATACGTGATCGTTGTCACCTCCGGGTTAGGTCAGGTCAAATACTAAAGCTTCACCAACACCATATCATGGACTCCATAAAGTTACTGACCATATCTCAGGAATTTCATGAAATGTGCGATTAATTTGAGGATTTACACCTGATGAATGTGGCTGACAGCGAGAACGTTTATTTATAAACAAAAAAAAAAATCAACAATTTCAAGTAATTCCTTATTTCCCACATTTCCTGTATACTACTCAACTTAAAATGATCATACAGAACCATATCTTATCGTTCATTAGGATTCTTTGAGTGGTTTTATTTTTTTAGTTTCTTTAAATACGCACACACAGCCAAGGACACACACGACGCACACACAGCCAAGGACACACAAGACGTACACACAAAATTTTCACAAAATCTTTACAGAATTAACCAAGAGTTCGAAGATTAGTTGATAATCTCTTCATACTGTTGATAATCCCTTCATATTGTTGATCTCTTCATAGTGTTGATAATCCCTTCATACTGTTGATAATCCCTTCATACTGTTGATAATCCCTTCATACTGTTGATAATCCCTTCATACTGTTGATAATCTCTTCATATAGTTGATAATCCCTTCATACTGTTGATAATCCCTTTGTACTGCTGATAATCCCTTCATACTGTTGATAATCCCTTCATAGTGTTGATAATCCCTTCATACTGTTGATAATCCCTTCATACTGTTGATAATCCCTTCATACTGGACTGTTGATAATCCCTTCATACTGGACTGTTGATAATCCCTTCATACTGGACTGGATCATCCCTTCATACTAGACTGTTGATAATCCCTTCATACTAGACTGTTGATAATCCCTTCATACTGGACTGGATCATCCCTTCATACTAGACTGTTGATAATCCCTTCATTCTAGACTGTTGATAATCCCTTCATACTAGACTGTTGATAATCCCTTCATACTGGACTGTTGATAATCCCTTCATACTGGACTGGATAATCCCTTCATACTGGACTGGATAATCCCTTCATACTGGACTGGATCATCCCTTCATACTGGACTGGATCATCCCTTCATCTACTGGATCACCCCTCTGGACTGGATCATCCCTTCATACTGGACTGGATCATCCCTTCATACCGGACTGGATCATCCCTTCATACCGGACTGGATCATCCCTTCATACCGGACTGGATCATCCCTTCATACTGGACTGGATCATCCCTTCATACCGGACTGGATAATCCCTTCATACTGGACTGGATAATCCCTTCATACTGGACTGGTTCATTTATCAAGTCTCTTTGATCTGCTTCAGTTACTTATCACTTCAGTGTGATAACCTTCACAAGAATGACTCCACGTAGACAACTGCAGCTCTGATACAAAAAAAAAAGAGATGTCTGTATATTTCGGTCTCAGTCACGGGCCCTCTTCAGTATGTCTGCTGAGGAGGGGTCTCTACCCCCCCCCAAAAAAAAATACAGAACTCTTTTTGAAAATGTGTTTTCTGTTCAAGTGAAGTCTCACTTTTCATCGTTTAGTGTTCCTGACGCGTTTTTTTTATAAGTATATAAGCTTGCTGTCTGTGTGTGTGTGTGTGTCGAGTCAGCTGTGCTCACGAGTCAGCTGTGCTCTCGAGTCAGCTGTGCTCTCGAGTCAGCTGTGCTCTCGAGCCAGCTGTGCTCTCGAGTCAGCTGTGCTCACGAGTCAGCTGTGCTCACGAGTCAGCTGTGCTCTCGAGCCAGCTGTGCTCTCGAGTCAGCTGTGCTCTCGAGCCAGCTGTGCTCTCGAGCCAGCTGTGCTCTCGAGTCAGTTACTTCCACCAATCACTTACCTAGGGCAGGCAGTCTCGCTCAGCAGACACTCCGGGTCATGGTAAACACGCAGACCTCTTGCCCCGCCACCTCCCGCCCGAGGAAGACAGGAAGTAGTGATAGTGGGAAGTAAAGAAGGAACCATTAGAGAGGTTGATAACGGAGAGGAGGGAGTGGTTGGGGACGCTATCTGGCCGCCACCACTGCCAATGCTTCCTCCATTATGACTGATTATTCTCCTGGGACGTGTTGCAACGGGAGAGGGTTTTAGTAGAGGAGAGAAGCAGGGAGGACCAGGGCGTAGAGGAAAGCAGGGAGGACCAGGGCGTAGAGGAAAGAAGGGAGGACCAGGGCGTAGAGGGAAGAAGGGAGGGCCAGGGCGTAGAGGAAAGAAGGGAGGACCAGGGCGTAGAGGGAAGAAGGGAGGACCAGGGCGTAGAGGGAAGAAGGGAGGACCAGGGCGTAGAGGAAGAAGGGAGGACCAGGGCGTAGAGGGAAGAAGGAAGGACCAGGGCGTAGAGGAAGGGAGGGCCAGGGCGTAGAGGGAAGAAGGGAGGACCAGGGCGTAGAGGGAAGAAAGGAGGACCAGGGCGTAGAGGGAAGAAGGAAGGACCAGGGCGTAGAGGGAAGAAGGGAGGAGCAGGGCGTAGAGGAAGAAGGGAGGACCAGGGCGTAGAGGAAGAGGATGACCAGGGCGTAGGGAAGAGGGAGGACCAGGGCGTAGAGGAGAGAAGGGAGGAGCAGGGCGTAGAGGAAGAAGGGAGGACCAGGGCGTAGAGGGAAGAAGGAAGGACCAGGGCGTAGAGGGAAGAAGGGAGGAGCAGGGCGTAGAGGGAAGAAGGGAGGACCAGGGCGTAGAGGGAAGAGGGAGGACCAGGGCGTAGAGGAGAGAAGGGAGGACCAGGGCGTAGAGGAAGAAGGAGGAGCAGGGCGTAGAGGGAAGAAGGAGGAGCAGGGCGTAGAGGGAAGAGGGAGGACCAGGGTGTAGAGGGAGGAGCAGGGCGTAGAGGGAAGAAGGGAGGAGCAGGGCGTAGAGGGAAGAGGGGGGACCAGGGCGTAGAGGAAGGAAGGAGGACCAGGGCGTAGAGGAAGAAGGGAGGACCAGGGCGTAGAGGAAAGAAGGGAGGACCAGGGCGTAGAGGAAAGAAGGGAGGACTAGGGCGTAGAGGGAACAAGGAAGGACCAAGGCGTAGAGGGAAGAAGGGAGGACCAGGGCGTAGAGGAAATGGAGAGAGGGACAGGTAGTGGAGGGAAGGGAGGGGGGACAGGAAGTGGAGGGAAGGGAAAGAGGGCCAGGTAGTGGAGGGAAGGGAAAGAGGGCCAGGTAGTGGTGGGGAAAGGTAGTGGAGGGAGGGAAAGAGGGGCGGTAGTGGTGGGGAGGGAGGGACAGGTAGTGGAGGGAAGGGAGAGAGGGATAGGTAGTGGAGGGATAGGTAGTGGAGGGAAGGGAGAGAGGGGTAGGTAGTGGAGGGAAGGGAGAGAGGGGCAGGTAGTGGAGGAAAGGGAGAGAGGGGCAGGTAATGGAGGGAAGGGAGGGGCAGGTAGTGGAGGGAAGGAAGGGAGGGGCAGGTAGTAGAGGGAAGGGAGGGGCAGATAGTGGAGGAAAGGGAGGGGCAGTTAGTGGAGGGAAGGGAAGGGCAGGTAGGGATGGAAGAGAGGCCAGTGTGGAGGAAGGAGGCAGGGCAGTGAGGAAGCACAAGAGGCCAGTAGATCATGAAATGCCAGCAGAGAAGACCAGTGTTGATACTCAGCTGAGGCAACAAGAAATACAGCAGAGGCCAGTGTTGAACAGCACAGACCAGTGTTGAACATGCAGCAGAGCTCAGTGTTGAACATGCAGCAGAGGCCAGTGTTGAACATGCAGCAGGCAGTGTTGAACATGCAGCAGAGCCAGTGTTGAACATGCAGAGAGGCCAGTGTTGAACATGCAGCAGAGGCCAGTGTTGGGGAGGAGTGACTGCAGCAGAGGCCAGTGTTGAACATGCAGCAGAGGCCAGTGTTGAACATGGCAGAGGCCAGTGTTGAACATGCAGCAAAAGCCAGTGTTGAACATGGAGGGCCAGTGTGAACATGCAGCGAAGGCCAGTATTGAACATGCAGCAGAGCCAGTGTTGAAGCAGCAGACTCCAGTATTGAACATGCAGCAGAGGCCAGTGTTGAACATGCAGCAGAGGCCAGTGTTGAACATGAGAGAGGCCAGTGTTGAACATGCAGCAGAGGCCAGTGTTGAATGCAGCAGAGTCCAGTGTTGAACATGGAGAGGCCAGTATGGGAACATGCAGCAGAGGCCAGTGTTGAACATGCAGCAGAAGTCAGTGTTGAACATGGAGAGGCCAGGTTGGCAGCAGCAGAGGCCAGTGTTGAACATGCAGATGAGGCAGTGTTAACATGGGAGCCAGTGTTAACAGCAGCAGAGCCAGTGTTGAACATGCAGCGAGTCCAGTGTTGAATGCAGGAGTCAGTGTTGAACATGCAGCAGAGGCCAGTATTAACATGAGGAGTCCAGTGTTGAACATGCAGCGAGAGCCAGTGTTGAACATGCAGCAGAGCCAGTGTTGAACATGCAGCAGAGGCCAGTGTTGAAATGCAGCAGAGGCCAGTGTTGAACATGCGAGAGCCAGTGTTGAACATGCAGCAGAGGCCAGTGTTGAACATGCAGCAGAGGCCAGTGTTGAACATGCAGCAGAGGCCAGTGTTGAACATGCAGCAGAGGCCAGTGTTGAACATGCAGCAGAGGCCAGTGTTGAACATGCAGCAGAGGCCAGTGTTGAACATGCAGCAGAGGCCAGTGTTGAACATGCAGCAGAGGCCAGTGTTGAACATGCAGCAGAGGCCAGTGTTGAACATGCAGCAGAGGCCAGTGTTGAACATGGAGAGGCCAGTGTTGAACATGCAGCAGAGGCCAGTGTTGAACATGCAGCAGAGGCCAGTGTTGAACATGCAGCAGAGGCCAGTGTTGAACATGCAGAGCATGAAAGGAGCCAGTGTTGAACATGCAGCAGAGGCCAGTGTTGAACATGCAGCAGAGGCCAGTGTTGAACATGCAGCAGAGGCCAGTGTTGAACATGCAGCAGAGGCCAGTGTTGAACATGGAGAAGGCCAGTGTTGAGGAGCATGAACAGCAGAGGCCAGTGTTGAACATGCAGCAGAGGCCAGTGTTGAACATGCAGCAGAGGCCAGTGTTGAACATGCAGCAGAGGCCAGTGTTGAACATGCAGCAGAGGCCAGTGTTGAACATGCAGCAGAGAGCCAGTGTTGAACATGCAGCAGAGGCCAGTGTTGAACAGCAGAGAGCCAGTGTTGAACATAGAGAGGCCAGTGTTGAACATGCAGCAGAGGCCAGTGTTGAACATGAAGAGGCCAGTGTTGAACATGCAGCAGGGCCAGTGTTGAACATGGAGAGGCCAGTGTTGAACATGAGAGAGGCCAGTGTTGAACATGCAGCAGAGGCCAGTGTTGAACATGCAGCAGAGTCAGTGTTGAAGCATGGAGAGCCAGTTTGAACAATTCAGCAGAGGCCAGTGTTGAACATGCAGATGAAGAGCCAGTGTTAACATGAGCTGAGTCCAGTGTTGAACATGCAGCAGAGGCCAGTGTTGAACATGCAGCAGAGGCCAGTGTTGAACATGCAGCAGACTCCAGTGTTGAACATGCAGCAGAGGCCAGTGTTGAACATGCAGCAGACTCCAGTGTTGAACATGCAGCAGAGGCCAGTGTTGAACATGCAGCAGAGGCCAGTGTTGAACATGCAGCAGAGGCCAGTGTTGAACAGGAGACCAGTGTTGAACATGCAGCAGAGCCAGTGTTGAACATGCAGCAGAGGCCAGTGTTGAACATGCAGCAGAGGCCAGTGTTGAACATGCAGCAGAGGCCAGTGTTGAACATGCAGCAGAGGCCAGTGTTGAACATGAGCAGTGAACGAGGCCAGTGTTGAACATGCAGCAGAGGCCAGTGTTGAACATGCAGCAGAGGCCAGTGTTGAACATGCAGCAGAGCCAGTGTTGAACATGCAGCAGAGGCCAGTGTTGAACATGCAGCAGAGGCCAGTGTTGAACATGCAGCAGAGGCCAGTGTTGAACATGCAGCAGAGGCCAGTGTTGAACATGCAGCAGAGGCCAGTGTTGAACATGCAGCAGAGTCCAGTGTTGAACATGAAGAGGCCAGTGTTGAACATGCAGCAGAGGCCAGTGTTGAACATGCAGCAGAGTCCAGTGTTGAACATGGAGAGACCAGTGTTGAACATGCAGCAGAGGCCAGTGTTGAACATGCAGCAGAGTCCAGTGTTGAACATGGAGAGGCCAGTGTTGAACATGCAGCAGAGGCCAGTGTTGAACATGCTGAGTCCAGTGTTGAACATGCAGCAGAGGCCAGTGTTGAACATGCAGCAGAGGCCAGTGTTGAACATGCAGCAGAGGCCAGTGTTGAACATGCAGCAGAGGCCAGTGTTCAACATGGAGAGACCAGTGTTGAACAAGCAGCAGAGGCCAGTGTTGAACATGCAGCAGAGGCCAGTGTTGAACATGCAGCAGAGGCCAGTGTTGAACATGCAGCAGAGGCCAGTGTTGAACATGCAGCAGAGGCCAGTGTTAACATGCAGCAGAGGCCAGTGTTGAACATGCAGCAGAGGCCAGTGTTGAACATGCAGCAGAGGCCAGTGTTGAACATGCAGCAGAGGCCAGTTTGAACATGCAGCAGAGGCCAGTGTTGAACATGCAGCAGAGGCCAGTGTTGAACATGGAGAGGCCAGTGTTGAACATGCAGCAGAGGCCAGTGTTGAACATGCAGCAGAGTCCAGTGTTGAACATGCAGCAGAGGCCAGTGTTGAACATGCAGCAGAGTCCAGTGTTGAACATGCAGCAGAGGCCAGTGTTGAACATGCAGCAGAGGCCAGTGTTGAACATGCAGCAGAGGCCAGTGTTGAACATGCAGCAGAGGCCAGTGTTGAACATGCAGCAGAGGCCAGTGTTGAACATGCAGCAGAGGCCAGTGTTGAACATGCAGCAGAGGCCAGTGTTGAACAAGCAGCAGAGGCCAGTGTTGAACATGGAGAGGCCAGTGTTGTACATGCAGCAGAGGCCAGTGTTGAACATACAGCAGAGGCCAGTGTTGAACATGTAGCAGAGGCCAGTGTTGAACATGCAGCAGAGGCCAGTGTTGAACATGCAGCAGAGGCCAGTGTTGAACATGGAGAGGCCAGGGTTTTCCAGACACAGGAGACGCTGTGAGGGAGAAGGTAAACAAGACGTGTTTGTGGCCGGGGATCTGGCTCATACTCAGGAGATTCCTATTAATTATAGGTGGCTTTTAGCTATGCATGATGCGAGCTCATGCAGTTAGTTGCAGCTGTGTTTGGTACGCAGGTTCAGTATTGTGTTGTGCTATCCTCTTCAACGACCCACGGGACACATTAGTATAGCATTTACCCAGTGTTTGGTCATTCTGTAATTAATTAAATGGGATTCTTTTTTATTTCTGAATCATTTGCGCAAGATTATATATATGTCGTAACAAATAGGTAAAATCTGAGATTTTAAATAGCAACGCTCTTCTTGCCGAATAAGGCAAACCAAAATTTGTGTGTGCAATAATTTTGCAAAAATCATTATGAACCTAACGAAAAATATATTTCACTGTGTTTGTTTATTATTAAATTATTGTAAAGTTATCTAAAATATATTTAGTTGGATTAGGTTAAATTAATTTGCGCTTGTTATAATAAGGTTAGGCAAGTTTCCTAAGGTTCTTTTGGTATAAAAATATTAATTTTTACATTAACATAAATGAAAAATATATATCTTTAAACGTATTAGAGAAAATTTTAGAAAGGACTCTATTTTAAATGAGTTGTTGCTAATTGACCAATTTTACCTATTTTACCTATTCGATCCCCTTCTGGGATCCTACAAAAAGGGATCGAAATAAACAGATCAATTAATCTTCTGTTTCTGTCTCTCTTGTGGGTTATTAAGTAATGACAAGTGTTCATTACACTTTACTTATCCATATATATATATATATATATATATATATATATATATATATATATATATATATATATATATATATATCATATATATATATATATATATATATATATATATATATATATATATATATATATATATATATATATATATATATATATATATATATATATATATATATATATAAACACCTGTAACAATCTAATATCATCATATAATAATTTAAACAGTACAATTTCATCATATTGTAATTTTGAAAACAATTTTTAACTATAATAAACTCAATAAATTTCTCTAATATTAAGTACATAGTCTTTAAGTTACTAGATTAAGCTGCCCCTAATGCCATGGCATGTCAGTGGCTCTCCTTGCACTTAATTTACATTGTAATTACCAATACCTATGTAATCTGCAATCTGCAAAGAAATAAAATTTACTTTACTTTACTTACTTATATATATATATATATATATATATATATATATATATATATATATATATATATATATATATATATATATATATAATCACAAATTTCTCTTGCATTATGTTCCTACAAATTCATGGGACGACAAAAAGGTAGTTTAAGAGCGTCATGATAGGATTTACAACAACACGGGAAATTAGTGTCGGTGATCCTCCCAGAGCACCTCAAAGATACTGTCAGGATTCAGAATCCTAAGGTCATGGAAGCAGCCAGACACAGTGACGCTCCTGAAGGATCTCAGACTACACCAAGTTTCCCTCAATATTTTACTCGAAAGGTGAGGAGCTGTATGTTTCGACCGGCAACTAAGTTTCTCTTCAGCAAATCTACTGAAGAGGATCTCAACTGGTGGGTTGTAGGAGGCTGGTAGTATTGGGTAGCATTGAAAATTGGGTTGAGCAAATATTCTGTTAGTGGGACGGATTGTGAAGGACCTGCCTAGTATGGGCCAACAGGCCTGCTGCAGTGTTCCTCCTTTCTTATGTTCTTATGTCATGATGAGTGGTGTTGGAGGGGGAGGCGCAGTTGTGGGTAGTGGAGGGTGTTGATTGAGCGTTGTCGTGGGCGTGTGGGGGAGGTGGGTGGGTGTGTGGTGATGTATCTGGGTAGCGGGCGTGCTTGTGCATGTGGGGCACCGCTGTGTATACATTAGGCGTGTGTATACAAATATACATTAGTGCAAGAGCCTGAGTTTGAGAATTTGTGGTTAGTTCGCCAAGGAACAGGGAAAAGGGACAAGAGAGGAAAGAGAAGGGGAGGTGGAAGGAGAGGGAAGAGGGGAAGAAAGGAAAGAGAGGAAGCATAGAGGAACGGGTAAGCATGGAATGAAGACATGAATAGATAAAAAAAGGAATAGGAAAATAGGGAAAATAGACCGATAAAGAAATTATGGATGCAACAGACAAGTGCAACTCAACGACTTGGCACTCCAGGTGAGCTTGCCGACGACTCCACACCAGTTGAAGCCTCTAAGTTGGGGGCTTCCATGAAACATTGGTCGTTCTCGTCCGAGTCTTCCCGGCTTATGGCAATACATACCACAAATCCTTCCATGTTTGTGGCATTAATGGCTGGAGTCGCCGGGTCACTAACTGGACAAGACCCGGACCGGGACAGTACCGGCGAACCTCATCCAATCCAATCCTGGCTGGAGTGTTTCATACCAGACCTCCGCTCAGACGCCTGTGGTGTGTGACCCAGCAGATCTGAATCATATCTTTATTATGCCACTCCCGACCTACAGACTGAGGGAGGAATTGTGTGGGACTTGACCTGTTGCCTCACGGATGTGGAGCAACCACGGCACCACGGCACCAACATTTAAATAATCCTGACCAGATCTCACCGGCTCGGCAGGAGAGACAAGAAGCTTAAAGCTAACGGAGAATGGGTTGGCCCGTTATAACGCAGCTATTGCAATTGAAAATCAACCAGAATATCATTATAATAAATCGGAAAGGGAAGAGGAAACAGGGATTCTCAGCAAGGACTGCAAGACGAGAAATGCTATAGAATATCGACACGATGGAAAACAATGCAGTATAATGCGATTCTTTATTGACAACGTTTCGCCCACACAGTGGGTTTTATCAAGTCAAAGCAGATCAGAGAGAGGATGAGCTTGTTCTCAGTCTACCAAACGTAATACCTTCAACATACCTAACCTGACTGTTCACCTCACTACGGTCCTTATATATAGACTCCTCATCTCCTCCCCCCCCTCTCTCTCCTTCCCTACCACACCCCTCTCTCTCCTTCCCTACCACCCCCCTCTCTCTCCTTCCCTACCACACCCTCTCTCTCCTTCCCTACCACACCCTCTCTCTCCTTCCCTACCACACCCCTCTCTCCTTCCCTACCACACCCTCTCTCTCCTTCCCTACCACACCCTCTCTCTCCTTCCCTACCACACCCTCTCTCTCCTTCCCTACCTCACCCCCCTCTCTCTCTCTCTCTAATTAGATGTTTGTGACTGCTAAAGCTCACTTTTTTGGGAGAAACGTTGTCAATAAAGGATTGCATTATACTGCATTTGTCTCTCTTTCCAACACTGTTTTTGGAAAGCATACACCGTAATAACACACACACACACACACAAGGCCTAGTGTCTAATCGACATATGCCTAGGACAAAATGGTAACTAACATGATAACGACATATAAAATACTGAGAGGAATTGACAAGGTTGACAGAGACAGAATGTTCCAGAGATGGGACACAGCAACAAGGGGACACAGTTGGAAGTTGAAGACTCAGATGAATCACAGGGATGTTAGGAAGTATTTCTTCAGTCACAGAGTGGTCAGGAAGTGGAATAGTTTGGGAAGCGATGTAGTGGAGGCAGGTTCCATACATAGCTTTAAGAAGAGGTATGATAAAGCTCATGGCGCAGGGAGAGTGACCCAGTAGAGGCCAGTGAAGAGGCGGGGCCAGGAGCTATGTATCGACCCCTGCAACCACAACTAGGTGAGTACACACAGCAGATATTAAAAGAAATGACAAAAAAAATCAAAAGAGGTATCACAAGAGTCTAGAAAAGCTGAGGGTTATCAACCCTGGCCTGGTCACAGACCAGGCCTGGTCACAGACCTGGCCTGGTCACAGACCTGGCCTGGTCACAGACCTGGCCTGGTCACAGACCTGGCCTGGTCACAGACCTGGCCTGGTCACAGACCTGGCCTGGTCACAGACCTGGCCTGGTCACAGACCTGGCCTGGTCACAGACCTGGCCTGGTCACGACCCCTGCAACAACCTGGTGAGTACACACAGCAGATATTAAAAGAAATGACAAAATCAAAGAGGTATCACAAGAGTCGAAAACTGAGGTTACAACCCTGGCCTGGTCACAGACCGGCCTGGTCACAGACCTGGCCTGGTCACAGACCGGGCCTGGTCACAGACCTGGCCTGGTCACAGACCTGGCCTGGTCACAGACCGAGCCTGGTCACAGACCGAGCCTGGTCACAGACCGGGCCTGGTCACAGACCGGGCCTGGTCACAGACCGGGCCTGGTCACAGACCGGGCCGCAGGGGCGTTGACCCCCGGAATTCTCTCCAGGTAAACTCCAGGTACCCTATCTTGATGAAGTCTCAAATTCGAAGGAAAACATCCCCGAGGTGCATTATTAAGAAGAGCCTCACTAGCTTACAAACTAATACTACAGCCATAGCAGTTTATTCCTCCATTACCTGGGTAAACCCTCGAACACAGTTAATTTCATGAACAAAAGCATCTACAGTCATTCATACTAAAATATTGAGCCTGAATGTTGGATCTATTTACCAATGTCTCCGTTAGAGACATTCTAAATATCTTAGAATACAAGTGGAGAAATATGAGAGAGAATTCGCGGCTTCCTGTGCTCAAAAACATCGTTATCCCAAGTAATCTGTTGCTATTAACGTATTTTCTGTCGACAGTGAGTACCTTCGTCGAAGCTTTGGTGTCAGAATCCAGAGTCCAGTCACTCCAGTGGTTTCTGATCTATACTGTACATGAATTATTTTCAACTGTCTTTATGCTCAGCGGCATACATATACCTTATGTTATTATCATTAGTTTAGAAAACAAACTGATGAATGAGAAGTGAAACGTTTCCACAGTAAAGATACCCAATAATGTACCTGCGTCTCGCTCATCTACGTGCCTTATACACAGATTGCTCCTATATTAAGTATTACCCATTCCTTTCACAATTAAAGCCTTCCTATTATAAGGGCCTCGTCTCACAATGCAACGACCACAACCGAGTGTGTCTATCAACGACCACAACCTAGTGTGTCTATCAACGACCACAACCGAGTGTGTCTATCAACGACCACAACCGAGTGTGTCTATCAACGACCACAACCGAGTGTGTCTATCAACGACCACAACCGAGTGTGTCTATCAACGAGCACAACCGAGTGTGTCTATCAACGACCACAACCTAGTGTGTCTATCAACGACCACAACCGAGTGTGCCTATCAACGACCACAACCGAGTGTGTCTATCAACGACCACAACCGAATGTGTCTATCAACGACCACAACCGAGTGTGTATATCAACGACCACAACCGAGTGTGTCTATCAATGACCACAACCGAGTGTGTCTATCAACGACCACAATCGAGTGTGTCTATCAACGACCACAACAACGAGCACAACCGAGTGTGTCTATCAACGACCACAACCGAGTGTGTCTATCAACGACCACAACCGAGTGTGTCTATCAACGACCACAACCGAGTGTGTCTATCAACGACCAAGTTTAACGTTAAGGTGAACAACAGTACAGAGTTCTCTCAACTATGTATAGTATTTGTTTTTATCACAGCCATGAATGTCAGCGAGTTCTAACACAACGGAGACACCTCTCTCAGAGCAGCAACATTCCCTTGGTGTAGCAGCAGCGGCGACCTTACGCTTCAAGGGGGAGGGGGAAACGTAACACCCACCGTTGTACTGGACCTAACATGGAAGGTTAATTTTAGGGACCCAAACATGGGGAGGTTGGTCTTAGAGACCCACGCACTCAACCCCCAGCCTCCACCTTTTAACCCACTATATAACCCCCCATCTCTAGCTCCACAACCCTGTGTAGCCCATTCTATCCTCCAGCAGTCTCACCCTCCAAACCCCAACCTTCCGGCTCCTCACAATCATCCAGCTCCCCATTTTCCAGTCTGTCTCATCGTCCAGCCAGTTTCCACCTACCTCCAGCACTCAGCAACCCAGTCTCCTGTCATTCTACAACCACAAACCTTCCAGCCTTCCCCATCCTCCAGAGTCCCCAATCATCCAGTCCAAACCCTCTACCTTTCCCCACACTCTATGCTCATCCCATTCCCCAGCATCTATCCTTATGTTCACCACCATCCCCCTCCCCCGCTTCCTCTTGCAACCTCTCTCTACCAGCCTTAGAAACTCGTACACTTTAAAGTAAGCTTAAACAAACGCTGGTGAGTGAATTATAGATTATAATGCGAGGTAATGAGAGAGATTAAGTAAGCTTAAATTATTACCAGCTTGTCAGCTAGAATCAACGGCAAAACATTGAGCTAAACATTATACCACACAGAATTTACTCGAAATACCTTTACTGGCTCTTGGCTAATCACTTGAAAGGTCCCCTCAAAGGTAATAGAGTATATATATATATATATATATATATATATATATATATATATATATATATATATATATATATATATATATACAATATATATAATATATATATACACACACACACAGCAGTGTAGTTATTGATCAATACCACTCGTTCGTGGTTACAATAATATAATATACTGCTTGTTGAGCTAATACACCAAACAGGGAGTAGGATGAATATATATATATATATATATATATATATATATATATATATATATATATATAGGGAGGTACCACCTCTAGAACTTAATTGGGGACCCTCATCCTCAGAGAAGACAATAAACGTACCTCAGGGAAAACTCGAGGTTCTCCCCAGAGCTGTTTGAATATTTTCTTCTTCTACCACCCCCTATATATAATATATGAATGCTTTATTAATAGACAGAATACATTGATAGAAAACACAAACATGAACATGAATACAATGGTACAATATATCAAAGATAGAAAACACAAACATGAACATTGATACAATATATCATTGATAGAAAACACAAACATGAACATGAATACAATGGTACAATATATCAAAGATTATGAATCTCCTCCAGCTCCTCCGAAGCCGGACGCGAGCCAAGTATCCAGCATGCGTTTCCCCTCTGGATGGCCACGCTGAGACGCTGGAACATGAACGTGGCTGCCCTTGGGTCCCTGGTGGTGTCGATGAGTCTGGAACCCAGTTCTTTAAGGAAACGTGTTGCATTTTTTCCCCACGCTCCCAAGGTCTCTGATCCCACTAGGACAAATTGATACTGTTGGCTTATGTCCCTGTACTTGCCGATCTTGTACTCCTCTCTGTGGTCAGCAGCTCCTCCCTGTCGCCCGACACTGTGATGGATGTAGGTGTCAGCCAGTGTCGACACACAGGTATAATCCCATGCTAAGAGCTTGCCATTCTTCCAAGGATAGATGGTGATCCCGTCGGGGCGGTTTGCTGGGTTGTGGGCGTTGTTGGCTGCTAGTGATCGAGGCTCTCTCTCGGCTGGGCATCCAGCTGTAGCAAGGGTTCTCTTTATGATGTCGTTGACCTCATTGTGTCTTGCATGCCAACCCTTGGTTTTAGAACAGTTAAGACCATGTAGACCATATTGGTCGGCTTGCGCATCGCTGCAAATACACGTATATTCCGTGTGAATAGTGGCAGCAAGGCGCAGAGCCACTGCAATACGAAGGGTCTTAGGGTCGAGGCGTGTTCCCATGGCCGAAATGGGAACTGTTTGGAGGAAGTCCCCAGAATGATGTGCACTCACAGCTAGGAGACGGGCAGTCTCCCTGTCTGATGTTACGGCCCTAAGCATATTGGCAAGTATCTTTTCAGTGATGGGGCCGTCCCAGCTTGACTGATTGTAGGCCAGTTCTTCACTAGGTTTTGGTGTTGGAGCACTGGTGTAGCTAGGGTCCTGTATTGCTGCTGAATCACTGAGGTTATCTGGAAGAATTTGTTTTATTAGCTCATTTGATGCTATGGAAGAGGATAGGATAGGTGGTAGGGCAATCTGGGAAGATTTGCGTACTCCCAGCCCCCAAGCCTGACTGGAAGTGAGGCTTGCAACCACTGTCCATCTTCGAGGGAAAGATTCAATACACTCTCTAGCATGGTCTTGAGGAGAGAGTCATATTCCTTGAGTTTTGAACAGCTGAAGGCTGGGGAGCATCTCAGGAAGTATGTAAGTTTTGGGATTGACAGGCACCTGGTGAGTAGGTAGAAGGCATCGTGTGTATCGATGTCTTTCATCCTACCTTCCATCGTCCTGAGGTCTGAGATTTTTTTTCCCAGGACCAGATCGATGGCATTGGGCCAAAAGAGGAGCACCAAGGAGAGTGCTGTTGGCTGGATCAATGGCTCGTGCCCCTGGTAAAACAGCCCTAATGTTCTGGATCATCTGTGGATTGGTGGAAACTATCTCACATTTGGTGGGGTTTAAAGATAGACCTAGGCTACCTACCATATCTTTAATTTTCCTGATGTCTCCTAGGAGAGATTGTGTAGTGCCAGCTAGGGTGCCATCATCCAAGAACCAGATATTGAGCTCACGGAACAGCGCTTCTATGACTTCCTTGATGACTAGACAGAATAGAAAGGGGGCGAGAGGGTCCCCCTGTTGCACACCATCACACGAGTCAATTTCATGGTCCCCAAACAAAAGTTTAGAAGCCACACTATAACACGATTCTATGAAGGGATAGAGGGAAGGAAAGTGCCTAGAAACTGCTTGGAGAGCAGCATCCCTTCTGACTGAGTTGAAAGCATTGGCAAAGTCCAATTTGATTAAGGCTTTTTCATTGGACATGTTGTTGATGTATACTCGTGCTACGTGGGCAGCTGCTTCACAGCCTTGTTGAACACCAAAACTGAGCTGAGTTGGTTTCAACATTGCAGCAGCATCTTGACTCACCATTCGTACTGCAGCCTTTATATATATATATATATATATATATATATATATATTATATATATATATATATATATATATATATATATATATATATATATATATATATATATATATATATATATATATATATACGCTAATATACAGGAGACACTATACAATATACAAGAGAGTGGAGGCAGCAGTCAACATGGACAACATAGGAAAGGAAGTCACCGTCAGCTTGAGCCACAAAGAAAGTCGTCAGAGGCGGAGTCTTGACCAACTAATTCTGTTATCGATTATACGCCACCCAACTCTGCACGACTTTACTAATTGCTAATTAAGATTTCTTGGAGGTTCTCTTGTGGAGGAGCTCAGTGCTTACAGTGCTAGGTAAGAGAGGAGCTCAGTGCTTGCAGTGCTAGGTAAGAGAGCTCAGTGCTAAGAGAGCTCAGTACTTACAGTGCTAGGTAAGAGAGGAACTCCGTGCTTACAGTGCTAGGTAAGAGCTCAGTGCTTGCTTTGCTAGGCAAGAGCTCCGTGCTTGCAGTGCTAAGTTCAGAGTTCAAACGGAAGCACTTTTACACATCTTCCTTGCAATACAATCGCGGACAGAATCTTAACAGTGCAAGACAAGCCCCGAGGGATGGAAACCTTCAACTCAAGTACTTTCACACGTCTCCGTGCGTCATCAGGAGCTATGCAATGTTGCAAGAATAGCAACAGAAAAAATTAGGGGAAGTTTTCTCAAGAGTAAGGTAGAGTGGTGACGCCAGACAGATATGGTCAGGACTCCTGACCATATCTGTCTGGCTCTCACCTATTTTAATCTGAGAAAACTCTCCCTCATTCCACCTGTTGCTACTCTTGCAACATTGCATAGCTCCTGATGACGCACACGTACTACGGGGGCATAGGGAAGATTATAGACTTTTAGATTTTGCAACCGAAACGACTAATTTATTGTGTTCTCCATATCCATCCTGTGGAGGGTAGCCCAAGAGCATCTGGATACACAAATGGCCTAGGTACTAGACCCTTAAAGGGTTAACAGGAACACATCTGGATTTATATCTACATTTCACTTATCTGTTGCAAACAAATTTAGAAAATTTGCTTAATATATGATACCTCAATCTCTCACATAGGTTATTATAGTATATATTACCCAATAATTGAACAATCATGAACATAGTGCTCAATCGATCAAAGGGCTGACCACATACTTTGCAATTAGTTTGACTATCATCTATGTGTCTGTCAAACTGCCAGAATTAAACCTTACCACGGGCGGGGTAGTTGGACGAATCTTATTGTAGCCAGCTGGCCCAGTGGCTAGCGCGTCGGTCTGGAGTTTTGTGACTCTCTGACCGCGTTTTCTATCCCCGCTCGTGGTTTGGTTTGTTTGCAATCGTGTCATTACGATTTCGCGTGCCAGAAGTACTTGTAACGAAGCCTAAGCCTGGACAAGGTAGACAAGGACAAACATGTTTTCAAGCATACAAGAACAAGGAAGTATCGCTGAGAATTACACAAACAAACCTGCCGGCTCATAACCACTGCTAACACTTCTCCAGTAGTCAATGACACATGTGCAAAGTGTTGCACATGTGTCGTATTCATCTCCAGGAAAGAGGCAGCGCAGGTAATCCACACTCGTTTTAAAATACAGGTGCGACTGGGGCTGAACAGGCAAAGGGAAGACTTCACCAGTCAGTCAATCGGGGAATATGAGGCAAAACCAGGAGCTGAAACGCGACACCCGCAGCCACATGAGTAAACACAGACAAGGGGGAGAAAATATCTTAATGGTAAAAGGGGCTTCAAGTCATCTGAGCCCCACTCACTCACACTAAATACACATGGGAGAAGGGAGGGCAGGGTAGGAGGGTTGGGAAAGAAATTTGTTACAAACATAAGTGATAGTCACACAAACATGAGAACCATGCATGAGGTTGTACAAGTATACTACTCGATTACAAACTTACGTGACACAGCGGCAGCGGAGGTAACGGAGGGTTCAACGTTCATACATATGTAACTGAAGTGGGCACAGTCAGGCAACATACACGACACACCAACGGCTGACAACCACACATTCAGCCAACATAAACGACACATCAACGACTGAAAACGACACACTGAGGCAGCATAAACGACACATCAACATTTCGGCTGAGCAAGAAAATATGCGAAAAAATATAAGGGGAAAAAATCAGCATTGCTGGCGAATTTTTGTCCACCATTAGAAAATGGTGGGTCGTGCTGAGGCGAGGGAAGGAGAGCCTAGAACACAGAGTAGCAACATGTGGTGTGGGGTAGTGTAGCGAGGGTGTGGGGTAGTGTAGCGAGGGTGTGGGGTAGTGTAGCGAGGGTGTGGGGTAGTGTAGCGAGGGTGTGGGGTAGTGTAGCGAGGGTGTGGGGTAGTGTAGCGAGGGTGTGGGGTAGTGTAGCGAGGGTGTGGGGTAGTGTAGCGAGGGTGTGGAGTAGTGTAGCGAGGGTGTGGGGTAGTGTAGCGAGGGTGTGGGGTAGTGTAGCGAGGTGTGGGGTAGTGTAGCGAGGGTGTGGGGTAGTGTAGCGAGGGTGTGGGGTAGTGTAGCGAGGGTGTGGGGTAGTGTAGCGAGGGTGTGGGGTAGTGTAGCGAGGGTGTGGAGTAGTGTAGCGAGGGTGTGGGGTAGTGTAGCGAGGGTGTGGGGTAGTGTAGCGAGGGTGTGGAGTAGTGTAGCGAGGGTGTGGGGTAGTGTAGCGAGGGTGTGGGGTAGTGTAGCGAGGGTGTGGGGTAGTGTAGCGAGGGTGTGGGGTAGTGTAGCGAGGGTGTGGGGTAGTGTAGCGAGGGTGTGGGGTAGTGTAGCGAGGGTGTGGGGTAGTGTAGCGAGGGTGTGGGGTAGTGTAGCGAGGGTGTGGGTTAGTGTAGCGAGGGTGTGGGGTAGTGTAGCGAGGGTGTGGGTTAGTGTAGCGAGGGTGTGGGGTAGTGTAGCGAGGGTGTGGGGTAGTGTAGCGAGGGTGTGGAGTAGTGTAGCGAGGGTGTGGGTAGTGTAGCGAGGGTGTGGGGTAGTGTAGCGAGGGTGTGGGGTAGTGTAGCGAGGGTGTGGGGTAGTGTAGCGAGGGTGTGGGGTAGTGTAGCGAGGGTGTGGGTAGTGTGCGAGGGTGTGGGGTAGTGTAGCGAGGGTGTGGGGTAGTGTAGCGAGGGTGTGGGTAGTGTAGCGAGGGTGTGGGGTAGTGTAGCGAGGGTGTGGGGTAGTGTAGCGAGGGTGTGGGGTAGTGTAGCGAGGTGTGAGGGTAGTGTAGCGAGGGTGTGGGGTAGTGTAGCGAGGGTGTGGGGTAGTGTAGCGAGGGTGTGGGGTAGTGTAGCGAGGGTGTGGGGTAGTGTAGCGAGGGTGTGGGGTAGTGTAGCGAGGGTGTGGGGTAGTGTAACGAGGGTGTGGGGTAGTGTAGCGAGGGTGTGGGGTAGTGTAGCGAGGGTGTGGGGTAGTGTAGCGAGGTGTGGGGTAGTGTAGCGAGGGTGTGGGTAGTGTAGCGAGGGTGTGGGGTAGTGTAGCGAGGGTGTGGGGTAGTGTAGCGAGGGTGTGGGGTAGTGTAGCGAGGGTGTGGGGTAGTGTAGCGAGGGTGTGGGGTAGTGTAGCGAGGGTGTGGGGTAGTGTAGAGAGGGTGTGGGGTAGTGTAGCGAGGGTGTGGGGTAGTGTAGCGAGGGTGTGGGGTGGTGTAGCGAGGGTGTGGGGTAGTGTAGCGAGGGTGTGGGGTGGTGTAGCGAGGGTGTGGGGTAGTGTAGCGAGGGTGTGGGGTGGTGTTAATATTACATTTGCAGTGTTTGGATATTTTTACTGATGAAACTGTACACGTGTCTGACGTCACTGTACACGTGTCTGACGTCACTGTACACGTGTCTGACGTCACTGTACACTTCCTTCGCTGTGGACACTGTACACGTGTCTGAGGACTCTGTACACGTGTCTGACGTCACTGTACACGTGTCTGACGTCACTGTACACTTCCTTCGCTGTGGACACTGTACACGTGTCTGAGGACACTGTACACGTGTCTGAGGACACTGTACACTTGCTTCGCTGTGGACACTGTACACGTGTCTGAGGACACTGTACACGTGTCTGAGGACACTGTACACGTGTCTGAGGACACTGTACACGTGTCTGAGGACACTGTACACGTGTCTGAGGACACTGTACACGTGTCTGAGGACACTGTACACGTGTCTGAGGACACTGTACACTTGCTTCGCTGTGGACACTGTACACGTGTCTGAGGACACTGTACACGTGTCTCGCTGAGGGAAATGTCTCAGTCCAAGCTTCCTAAATTATAAAAGATGGTATAACAGGAATAAGAACTATTAAGAAGCACTCAGGAGAGTAAAATGCATGCTGGATTCAAGTGCATGTTTCTTAAGACTTAACTGCCACTTGCAAGTCTCAACTGAGGGGTAACTGTTAAAGACGTAACTGCAATCTAAGTCTGACTCACGTAATGAGACGATTGCAAACAAACCATACCATGGGTGGGGTTCGAACCCGCGGTCTGGAATTTTGAGACTCTCTGACCGCGGGTTCGAACCACCCGTGGTATGGTTTATCTAAGTCTGAGGTTGTTCGCTAATGGGGTTTAAAACCTATTTAGTACTCTAGGGTCATTAAGGGCGTACACAGCCTTTTCACCACCAGACAAGAACACTTCAATCCCTGAAGTACAAAATAAAACAAACTCTCAGCATATAAACGCTGAGAGAAATACCTCTCAGAGAAGTACATGAAAAAGGCTTCATGAAAAAATATTCGGATTTCTTCCTGAAGCCATTTGAAGCTTCCATTCCCCTTACCGCCCCATCTTTTTATATTTCACCAAAAGGTATATTTTATTGCGTAATAAAGTTACGCAAGGCCCACATGACATACTGATGACACATACATAAGAAGGACATAGGTACATATTGCTGCATGTCTGTCAAAAAATACATTGTAAAAATCTTATCCAGCTCCTCAGAGCTGGAAAACTAGCTGCTCTGGGATCCTTAGTTGCCTTGATGAGTCTTTTGCCTAGCTGCTTAAGGAAGTTAGATGCGTTCTTTCCCTATTTTCCAAGGAAACAAACATATAATGACGGGCAAGTTTACCATATTTTCTCAACTTTTGGGATTTCCTGAAGGTGGCAGCTGCCCCTCCTTCCTGCTCGCTGTATTACCTGGAGGTATACCTGGAGGGTGTTCCCCGATACATGACCAGGCCTCGCGGTGGACCAGGGCCTGATCAACCAGGCTGTTACTGCTAGCACGACGCAAACCAGGTCAGGAGACGGGTACAAGCCAGTGTTGTGTATATCTGACTCACAAAATCGTAATGACACGATTGCAAACAAACCATACCACGGGTGGGGTTCGAACTCTCTGACCGCGGGTTCGAACCCCACCCGTGGTATGGTTTGTGTATATCTGCTGTGTTAAGCTGGGAGTAAGTGTTAATTAACTGAACATTACTAGGGTGTCAGGGAAACGTAATATTGAGCAGTAATGGTAGGGTAGTTTGAATGTGATTTAATAGTGTGCTTAAGGGGAGGCGAACGAACTTTAATTGAAAATTAAGCATTAAATTCAAGGAGGGTACAATGGTCTGTTTACGAAATTAATTACTTATTTGTGTGTGTGTGTACTCACCTATTTGTACTCACCTATTTGTGGTTGCAGGGGTCGAGTCATATCTCCTGGCCCCGCCTCTTCACTGATTGCTACTAGGTCATCTCTCTCCCTGCTCCATGAGCTTTATCAAACCTCGTCTTAAAACTATGTATGGTTCCTGCCTCCACTACGTCACTTTCTAGGCTATTCCACTTCCTGACAACTCTATGACTGAAGAAATACTTCCTAACATCCCTTTGACTCATAGGAGTCTTCAACTTCCAACTGTGACCCCTTGTTTCTGTGTCCCCTCTCTGGAACATCCTGTCTCTGTCCACCTTATCTATTCCTCGCAGTATTTTATATATCGTTATCACGTCTCCCCTAACCCTCCTGTCCTCTAGTGTCGTCAGGTCGATTTCCCTTAACCTTTCTTCGTAGGTCAATCCCCTTAGCTCTGGGACTAGTCTTGTTGCAAACCTCTGCACTTTCTCTAATTTTCTGACGTGCTTGACCAGGTGTGGGTTCCAAACTGGTGCTGCATACTCCAGTATGGGCCTGACGTATATGGTGTACAGAGTCTTGAATGATTCCTTAGTGAGGTATTGGAACGCTATTCTTAGGTTTGCCAGCCGCCCGTATGCTGCAGCAGTTATCTGATTGATGTGTGCCTCAGGAGATGTGCTCGGTATTATACTCACCCCAAGATCTTTTTCCTTGAGTGAGGTTTGCAGTCTTTGGCCACCTAGACTATACTCTGTCTGCGGTCTTCTTTGCCCTTCCCCGATCTTCATGACTTTACATTTGACAGGGTTAAATTCAAGGAGCCAGTTACTGGACCAGGCTTGTAGCCTGTCCAGGTCTCTTTGTAGTCCTGCCTGATCCTCGACTGATTTAATTATTCTCATTAACTTCACATCATCTGCAAACAGGGACACTTCTGAGTCTATCCCTTCCGTTATGTCATTCACATATACCAGAAACAGTACAGGTCCTAGGACTGACCCTTGTGGAACCCCACTCGTCACAGGTGCCCACTCTGACACCTCGTCACGTACCATGACTCGTTGTTGCCTCCCTGTCAGATATTCTCTGATCCATTGCAGTGCCTTTCCTGTTACGTGTGCCTGATCCTCTAGCTTTTGCATTAACCTCTTGTGAGGAACTGTGTCGAACGCCTTCTTGCAGTCCAAGAAAATGCAGTCTATCCACCCTCTCTCTCGTGTCTTACTTCTGTTACCTTGTCATAAAACTCCAGTAGGTTTGTGACACAGGATTTTCCTTCCCTGAAACCGTGCTGGTTGTCGTTTATAAGCTTGTGTCTTTCTAGGTGCTCCACCACTCTCCTCCTGATGATCTTCTCCATGACTTTGCATACTATACACGTCAGTGACACAGGTCTGTAGTTTAATGCCTCGTGTCTGTCTCCTTTCTTAAAAATTGGGAATACATTTGCCATCTTCCACGCCTCAGGTAGTTGCCCAGTTTCAATGGATGTGTTGAAGATTTTTGTTAGTGGCACACACAACATCTCTGCTCCCTCTCTAAGGACCCACGGAGAAATGTTGTCCGGTCCCACCGCTTTTGAGGTATCGAGTTCACATAGCAGCTTCTTCACCTCCTCCTCGGTTGTGTGTATTTCATCCAGCACTTGTTGGTATACCTCCCTATTCTGAATTCCTGGAGTCCTTCCTGTCTCCTGTGTAAATACTTCTTTAAATCTCATGTTGAGCTCCTCACATACCTCTTGGTCGTTTCTTGTGAACTCCCCACCTTCCTTCCTCAGCCTGATTACCTGGTCCTTGACTGTTGTTTTCCTCCTGATGTGGCTATACAACAGCTTCGGGTTAGACTTGACTTTTGATGCTATATCATTTTCATATTCTTACCTGTGCATATTCGTTTCTGGCTCTTCGGCTAATCTCTTTATTTTCCTGGGTCCTTTGTCTTCTGTACTTTTTCCATTCTCTATTACACTTACTTTTTGCCTCCCTACACCTCTGGGTGAACCAAGGACTCGTTCTGGTCTTCCCATTACTTCTGTTTCCCTTGGGGACAAACCTCTCCTCTGCCTCTTTGCATTTGGTTGTCACATATTCCATCATTTCTTTTACTGGTTTTCCTGCCAATTCTCTCTCCCACTGAACGTCTTGTAGGAAGTTCCTCATGCCTGTGTAGTCCCCCCTTTTGTAGTTTCGTTTCTCCCTTCCTATTCCTGCTCCCCTCTCCACTTGTAGCTCAACTATATAATCAAAACACAGAACCAAATGATCACTAGCTCCAAGGGCCTTTCATACATGATATCCTCGATGTCCGAACTACTCAAGGTGAATACTAGGTCCAGTCTTGCTGGATCATCCCCACCTCTCTCTCTGGTAGTGTCTCTAACATGTTGATGCATGAGGTTTTCCAGTACCATATCCATCATCTTGGCTCTCCATGTGTGTGTGTGTGTGTGTGTGTGTGAGAGAGAGAGAGAGAGAGAGAGAGAGAGAGAGAGAGAGAGAGAGAGAGAGAGAGAGAGAGAGAGAGAGAGAGAGAGAGAGAGAGAGAGAGAGAGAGAGAGAGAGAGAGAGAGAGAGAGAGAGAGAGAGAGAGAGAGAGAGAATTATAAAAGTTAATATACAGAGTAATCTGTGCGGTTATTTATTAATTGCTTTAAGCAACTGAGACACTACAAATAACCAACATTTAGAAATGACACTTTACAAGACGTTTCGGTCCTTCCGGGACCATTACCAGTTCATCGTGTTAAGTGTTACCAAAGCCTTGGGTAACATTGAAAATGGGTTGTGCAAATATTTTTCTTAGTGAGTTTGGGTTTGAGAAGGACCTGCCTAGTATGGGGTCAGTAGTCCTGCTGTAGTGGTCCTCCTTATGTTCTTAAATGAACCCAGTATCTCTCGATTCCTCCTCTTCTTGCAGAGACGTAATTATTAACCAAAACAAGTCATTGTTTGAGGCCAAACTTGTTCGTCCAGACACCAGCCAGTCACACCAGCGAGGGACAAGTTACGCCACTTTAATCCATTCAGAAATAACCGAACTTTCCATCACGCGCAGTGGAAAATAAAATCGGAAATCAGAGGAACATTGCTAAGCAGAGATTAATCAAACGATTGGTTTTACGTTACACCGCCAGGACAACTGGTGGGCCTCACTCTCAGATATATTTACCTAAACGGAGATTAGGAAGTCGACGAAGGAAGGAAGGATCAAATCATTCTAATACCAGAGAATAATAGGAAATTATTCTAATACGAGAGAATGATAGGGAATTATTCTAATACGGGAGAATGATAGGGAATTATCAATAATTGTGTGTAATTGCCCGGATTATTATAAAATTAAACAAAAACGTTATTAGACACCATGAGGTGAGCGTGGGGAGGCAGGAGGCGTGGTTGACTGCAGGTGTGGCTGACAGCAGGTGTGGTTGACTGCAGGTGTGGCTGACAGCAGGTGTGGTTGACAGCAGGTGTGGTTGACAGCAGGTGTGGTTGACTGCAGGTGTGGTTGACTGCAGGCGTGGTTGACAGCAGGTGTGGTTGACAGCAGGTGTGGTTGGCAGGATTCATGGCTGACAGGAAGCGTGGTTGGCATGAGGTACGGTAAACATGAGGGGTGATTAACAGAAGGCGTGGCTGACAGCAGGCGTGGTTGACAGCAGCTGTGGTTGACAGGAGGCGTAGTTGATAGGAGGCGTGGTTGATAGGAGGCGTGGTTGACAGCAGCTGTAGTTGACTGTAGGCGTTGTTGATAAGAGGCGTAGTTGACAGGAGGCGTGTTTGACAGCAAGGGTGCTTGACAGCTGGCTGTGAACACCTCAAATAGTATTTCCCCAAGGTTGATGGACTGATTACATCATCTTCACCTCACTACTACACCACCTGCCTCTGTATTTGACTGAAGAAGCCGACTGTGTAGGCGAAACGTTTCAACAATAAAGATACCTAACTGTTGCACATGTATCTTAATCATCAACTCAGAGGCCATATCTTAATCATCAACTCAGAGGCCATATCTTAATCATCAACTCAAAGGCCATATCTTCGTTGATTGTGGGTTTTACTCTTTTGAACTGACATTAACAATATTAAAATGTTTTTGCCACTGCAAAAGGACATCTTCGTAAATGTAATCTACGTAGTTCTCAAGCAAAGAGACGGAATAACAAATACAAGCAAGGAAAAAAATCCTGCTATGTGCTCCAACATGACGCAAGACTAAGACGGTCCCTCGCTCACGTATACACACCTGGCGAGGCACCACACATGCAGTTTAGCATCTATCGTCTTCATAACTTGGCTGTCCAATTTTCAGCGTGAATAGTAGCGGCGGTCCCTTGTAATTGAATGTGAGGGACAAGAGCAGGTCCTCCTGATTATGTATTAGACATATATTACAAGTATGCAGCACGCACAGCTTGGCACTTCACAGCCTGGCACTCCATCGCCTGACATTCCACCACTTGGTTCTCCTCCGCCTGGCACTCCGCCGCCTGCCCCCACTACTCGTAGTCTTCATTGCTAACTACTCTTATTATACCACAGTAATTTAATTTGCGTCTGACACTTCACCCCGCACGTGTTATGACCATGCAACTGTGTTAGTTGCAAGTAACAGCACGTGATGCATACCAGACAGCACGAGAAGGCAGGACACAGCACGTACTATATGCCAGATATAGCAGAAGGCAAAACACATAGGTTTGTGTGATACAGAGCCAGCCCGTTGATAGCAGTACGAAAAGCAAATAAAGTAGAGGCAAGGCTCTTCCATGATGTTAGATTTTATTAACAAGGAAACTGACTGGAAGGACGGATAGCCGGAAACTAGAAAGAAAAATTGGTTTAAGCAGTAATGAGAAAAATGCTGAGCAGACATACTGTACACCACTATGAGGGATGTATGAACCAGAAAGGATGGATTATGATTTTTACCGAAGTAAAGCAGACAGAGATAATCGAATATGAAGTTTTTACTCAGGAAGATACTAGCGAAATTCCAGAAATAATAAATTATGTAGAACAGGACGATAATATACTATGCACGATTAGGATAACTAGTGACATGGTCCTCAGACAAATAGAGAAATTAAAACCGAACAAATCCCCAGGCCCTGATGAACTGTTTGCAAGGGTTTTAAAGGAATGTAAAGAGGAGCTTAGCAAACCTTTGGCTAATCTTTTCAGTATATCACTACAAACTGGCATGGTGCCAGACAAGTGGAAAATGGCAAATGTAATACCTATTTACTAAGCAGGAGACAGGTTCTCAGCTTCAAACTATAGACTAATAAGCCTTACCTACATAGTGGGAAAATTTATGGAATCAATAATTGCTGAGGCAATTCGTAGCCATCTTGAAAGGCATAAATTGATAAATGAATCTCAGCACGGTTTTATAAAGGGGCGTTCCTGTCTTACGAATTTACTAATTTTTTTCACCAAGGTGTTTGAGGAGGTAGATCCTGATAATAAATATGATATTGTGTATTTGGGCTTCAGTAAGGCTTTTGATAGAGTTCCACATCAGAGACTATTGAGGAAATTTAAGGCACACGGAATAGGCAGCAGAGAGTTTGCATCAATGGGGAGAAATCAGAGTGGGGGGCTCGTCACGAGTAGTGTGCCACAGGGGTCAGTGTTGGGCCCTTTGTGATCCACAATTTATATAAACGACATTGATGAGGGAATAAATAGCGACATAAGCAAGTATGCTGATGACACCAAAATAAATCGCCTAATTCATTCTAATGAGAACATTAGAGCACTCCAAGAAGATTTGAATAGACTGATGCAGTGGTCGGAGAAGTGGCAGATGCAATTTTATATAGACAAATGCAAAGTTCTACACTAGACAAGAAAATAACCATGCCCCGTATAAATTAAGTAATGTAGATATTAATTTTACTGAAAAGTAAAAGAACACAAGTGCAACTGACACATTTTATTTGGGAGTTCTGATTAGCAGTAATCTAAAACCAAGACAACAGTGCATAAGTGTTCGCAATAAAGCTAACAGAATCCTTGGCTTCATATCAAGAAGTATAAATAATAGAAGTCCTCAGGTTGTTCTTCATTACCAACTCGTCGGTCTCTGACCATTCATTACTCATATACATGGTTAGGCCTCATTTAGATTATGC